>VDFB02390339.1:0-23594 GCA_007258455.2 Sequoia sempervirens | reverse complement strand
ATTGACACCCATTCCACCATTGGATTTTGTTGTAACTTGGTGGAATGAGTGACCTAGGGTAGTTTTAGGTGCCTATGGGGTTTAAAGAGTAGGGTGGGAATTTAAGGGGTTTTGGGTGATGCCCTAGTTGGAAATTTTATGTGTTTTTGGTGAAATTTGGTGGTAAAAGGTTAAGAATGGTTGCAAACCCTTGGGGAAACAATTTGTGAAGGTATATTAAGCACATGCAGACATTTTTAGATGTTTTTGAAGGGTTGTTAGAGTGAGGAAATATTGGGAAGGAATATTTTCAATAAACCCCCTTTGGAAAGGCTTAAAATGAGGGTTTCATGTTTTGATGCAATAGGGAGTGCTTCTTTGAGTAAAAGTTGTAGATTTTGTGGTTTTGGAGTCTGGTAAGGGACTTACAATAGGAATTTAGGGTTGGAAAGGTGTTTGAGTGGAGGTTTCTTTGGAAAAGAGAACTAGTTAAGCTCATGTTCAGTGTACCAGTCCATTTTAGAGGTTGATGTTCCAAAATGAAGGTATGTTTTTCTGAGATATGTTGAAGAACTCCTTAATGGGTATTTGAAATGCATTTTATTTTGTGGGTTTGATGAGTTTCAAGAGAGATATGCACAAACTCCTCTGTTTGGATGGCTACAATAGAGATATGAAATAAATGAAGAATATGGGCAAGTTAATGTTTTGAGGATTGCAAAGTTGTTTGAAAGAGTTTTAATTTTGATTGTTAGTTGATTGCCTCCCTACTCTGCATCACCTAGGGCTTGGTATGCAAGGTTCGATAAGCACTTTCTTTAGCAAGGATTCAAGAAAGGTATTGTAGATAGCAATATTTAATTAAAGATTGAGGATGAAAGGATTTTGATAGTTTTTGTGTATTTTGATGACATAATCTTTGGTGGAAATGATGAGATGTGTAATAATTTTTCTAAAGAGATGTAGAAATAACTTGAGATGTCTATGATTGGTGAGTAATATTTCTTTCTTGGTCTTAGATTACTTAATTGAATGATGGCTTATTTATTTCTCAAGAAAATTATGTCAAGGAGATGTTGAAGAAGTTTGGCATGGAGGATAGTAAACTAGTTAGTACTATGATGGTTATTGGTTGCCATTTGAGTAAAGATAATGAGTCTCCCTTAGCTAATCAGAAGCTACACAAATCCATGATTAGAAGCTTGTTGTATTTCATTTCTTCAAGACCTAATATCATGCATGTGGTATGTTTAGTTGTAATATTTCAAGCTAATCCTAAAGAAAATCATGTGAAGGTGTTCAAAAGAATCTTCAGATATCTAAAGAATACTCCATTAGTTGTAATATTTCCAGCTACTCCTAAAGAAAATCATGTGAAGGTGTTCAAAAGAATCTTCAGATATCTGAAGAATACTCCAGATTATGGATTCTGGTATACAAAAGGTAATGACTTTGATCTGAGTGCTTACACTAATGTGTGATTAGGTTGGTTGTGTGGATGACAAAAGAAGTACAACTAGTTGTACTTTATTTTTAGGAAGAAGATTGGTTTCATGGCATAGTAAGAAACAAGATTTAGTATCCTTGTCTACTATAGAGACAAAGTATATTGAGCTATAGTATCTTTTTTTACACAAGTGTTGTGGATGAAGCAAATATTGAAGGCTATCAAGATACAATATGGTGAGCCTATTCCTATTTTATGTGATCACACAAGTGCTATCAATATTTCCAAGAATCTATTGATGCATTCTAAAACCAAGTATATATCAATCTAGTATCACTTTCTAGGAGTGAAGATTGTAGAGAAATAAGTGAAGTTGGAATATGTTTCTACAAAGGACCAGATTACAGATATGTTCACAAAGGAATTTGCAAAGGATACCTTTGAGTACCTCTAATAGAAGTTAGGGTCAATTACCCCTCTTTCTTCTTATTTGATGCATAACCAGTGCATGTATTTAGGGGATGTAATTCAAACCATATATTTATTTCTCGATTGATGGTGGCTACCTCTCAGGGGGATTAAGTAGTGGTTGTTGCTGATAGGGAGAGCCTATAAGATGTTTCAAAAAGGAAGAGAGAATGTGAACCTTAGGGGGAGTACTTGTTCCCTAAGGGGGAGAAGTGTTTGTCCTTTGTCCTTGACATCAAAGAGGGATAAGAGTGCATGCCATATTGGTTTTTCCATCAATTCCAAAGGGGGAGATTGTTGCAATCTAGTTTTCATTGATGTAAAAAGTGTAAGTAAAGTGTGATCTTGGTTGTCATTGATGTTAGAAGTATGTTGGAGTTGGTTGCAGTTTGGTGGTCAGTGTTGCAGTATGGTTTTTTGGTTGCCAGAGTCTCTGAGAGATGCTCCACATTTCTTTTCTAGTGATGTTGTGCTCATGAATTTTGGAATATGGATTCATGATGTGGTAGAGCTCGTGTGATCCAAGTTTCATGTTGTTTGGATTAACAGAAAGGTGTTCTTATAGCGACAGTTTATTGAAAATGTTGTTTATGTGAGGATGCTTACAAAGGTGCAAAGTTTGGCTTTGCATTCCTCCACATTTGCAAATATGATTATGCAATTCAAATTTTGATTTTGTGATGTTGTGAAGATGTTGTATCCGGAGTTTCATATCATTTTTCCTTCCACAGAGAAAGTTTGAAGTGAAAGAGTGCAAGACTATATTGTCTGGTGGCTAGTTTGAATGTTTTTTGGCTTGAACCAATTTTTTGTTGTATGAAGTGGTGAAATGGTTGGTGGAGAGTGTTCTTGAGTATCATGTGATGTTTTTTGTTGCTCTGCAATATGTTTTATGTTTTCTAGAGAATAGGTTGTGGTCTAGAATGAAGGTGTTGTTGGGTTATGATTTTTCCTAGCCAACTGAAGTATGTTGAAGGTGTGTGCCACAAGTTTTATGTTGCACACAAAGTTTGAGAAGATATTGAAGGTGTTGTACAGGTCATGCCAACTCATCTGGGTGAAGCACAAATAATATTTAATCTTTCATGTGTACCACCAAGTTGTTATGGCCGATGTGCTACAAGTTTCATGTGTTCTTTCTTAAGGTTGACCTAATTCAAATTTATGAAGCATGTAGATGTTGTTCATTGAAGGCCATTGTTGTGAAGAGTGTTTAGGACTAGGTTAAGTGTGTTAGAATCCACAAGGCGTGCTCCTCTTCCTAGTGTTGCATGTAGTTATTTTTAGGGATTTCCCTCTACATGTTTCATGTTATTATTCATCTTTGGCTGACTTGTAATTGTAATATTCTTGTTATCTTTGGCCAATATGTAATGTAATCAATGTAATGTCATGTATATATTGTAAACCTAGTTGATCTAGATGATGTGATTGTGAATATGATTATAAGAGAATTTAAGGATGTGTAATGCAGTATGATGTGTGACTGAAAGAGAAAGAGAAGAGGTGATAGATCATGTCTAGATTCATCTTGAATATATTTTTGAGATAGAAGAGGAGTGAAGAGTGTTCCTAACTAATTGCTAGAGGAAGTGAGCTAAAAGAATAACTTCTTGAAGGTTGAAAGCAATGCGCTAGTAATTGGCAGAGAAGACATTTAAATAAGTTGCAAATTTTTTCAATGTAATCATCAAAATAGAAGGGAAAAAGCATAATTGCAATCATCAGAATGATTGATCTTGATTGTCAAATTCAACAGTAGAAGGATTTTCATGTTGTAATATTTTTAGAGTTTGTTCTCAAATTAGTAAGTAGTTGGTTCCTTGTGTTGTAGCCCTAAAAGAAGTCTGTGGGGAGTTGTAGCTTCCTTGGGAGTGACCATAAAAAAATTATAGGGAGTAGTAACTTCCTTGGGTTGTAGCCCTAAAAAAAATTTGTAATTGTGATTCAAATTTGTGAGTTTGGATTAGGATAGTAGCTCCTATTATATTTTCTCATCATGGTTTTTCACTTTTGTGGTTTTCCATGTACATCTGGTGTTATGTGATGTTGTGTATTGTGTTGATCTTTCATGTTTTTATTTTTGTTGATTAAATTTTAGTTTTCTCTAGAGAATTTGAGGTTTGAAGGATTACTGATCCACCCCCTCTCTTAGTGATCTAGTGTGTGTTCAATAGAGTCTTGTGTCACCATCTAGGTTCATCCTTATATACCTATCACTGGTCTCATCCTTGTGTCTATTATATCGCCAAGAATCCCCTATAAAGTTTGTACTTCAACAAAATGCATTATCCCCCTTGGATTTTAGGTACCTTGATCACCTCTTTTCATAGGTATCCTAGTCGTACTATCCATGTTTGGTCTTTGCAGGATATATCATTCCTCAAATTAGACCACATCAACTCATCCATCGCCCTATAAAAAAAAGGTAATTGAGATGCTTTTTCTTTCTTTGGGGTTATTTGATATTTTGAGCTTCCTATCTTTACCTACTCAAGGTCACCATAATCCATCATATTATGGTGTTCTTTGAATGGTGAAACTAGGGGAAAGTCTTTTATTTTATATGCTTTTTTTCATGGTTGTCTCGTGTTGTTTCAACCAATATACTTTGCTCCAAGATATTTTTTATGCTAGATAATTCCTTATATTTTTGGTTTTATAGCATCATTCCCACAAATGTTCCCTTCAACTTTGTGAGATGTTGGACTAACCTTCTTGTTTCTTGAGTCAATCCTATGCATGTGACACATAGTCACCCTAGATCCTCATACCTTGGTGCATAGTATCCCATGATAAATAAAATTTATTTATCACTATACATCATGGTAGTTTTAATTTTATTCTCAAAATACCCCATCCAAATTATCTTACACTTTTTAACCCATTCACCCTACATCCTTATCTCCCATCCACCTATCCCATCCATTTTTCTCACTCCACTTAACCATTGATCTTGTGTTCACATTCATGCTTCTCCATCCTTCCTCCATTTTTTTCCTTGGTGTTTGATGGATTATGGCTTGAAACTTTAATCCATCCACCCTTATTTTCATCTCCTCATTTATCATATCATTTCCACATTCATTTGATTCATTTTAGGATAATATAGATTTGTTATTCTAAGCATCTTTTCACCCATCTTATCATTTCCGTATCCATCAAATTTATTTTAGGATAATATATATTTGTTAGTCTAAGCCTCTTTTCATCAACCATATTCATCCACTCCATCAATCCCCATTCTCCTAGCAATCCCACATTGCAATAAAATCCTAATCCATGCAATCTAGTTATGTAATCTCTACACAAATCATTTAATTGCATCCTTGGTATTTTTCTCAACCTTATTGCAAGCCTTGATCCAAGTCCAACTATCATCACTGGGATGTATAATTCCCAATCCTTATTATTTTTTGGGGATATATAATTCCCACATCAACAACACTCTATTTTATTATCAATCAACCTTGACTTTATAGCTTGAATAGAGCAACATCATGTTTATCTTTGAATCCTTTGGTACATATTTTTTTTCTTGTCATATCCTCCTTTCATTATATCTTCCTCCTCCCATATTGCTATCTATCCATCATCTTGCATCATCTTCCTCATTTATATTGATTTCCCTTATCCATTTTGAGAGCACACTTGTGTTCTCTTGAACCTACGTGTCCTCTTGAGGGAGCATCCTCATCCTCATCCTCATCCTCAAATCCACTCCCATCATCTATTATCCTAGGCACTATTTTAAATGATTGGGGCATCTTCAAACCTAGCCATTTTTCTTTGTGTGGGATAATTTTTTCTTTTCTTTGAGATAATTTTATTCTAATGCCATTTCAAAGAGGGAAAAAATATAGACACCTAAATTTACCATTACATTTTGTCAATTTTCCCTAATTTGTCTGTTCTTGATCCCCTATATTAATTAAATAATATTATATTTGTTTAATTAATATTTCTTATTTATCCTATTATCCTAACTCATGTATCCCATTATTCTAATGTCATGCACATAATGCAAATAGTTAATTTTAGTTATCTACTCTTCACCACCCTATCCCTTTCTTCTAAAAAAATAAAAATAAATTTTATTCATTTAATTCCTATCTCACCCATATGTCCCATCCTCCAACTTTTCTTATTAATCCCTAATCCTTACCCAATCCAATCCCTAAATATTAAGTGGTGTGAAATGTTCTTCACCCACCTTGTACTCTCTCTCATCAATCCTTCCTCTTTTGCAAAAGACCCCATGTCCTTGGGCTCATGGATCTTTCTTCCAAAATTTCTCAAAAGGAATTAAGAATTATTTTATTCCTATCATCCCCTTCCCTTTGGAGTATGAGGAAAAACCTTTCCTTTATGGAAAGATCTACTCTTACACACCAAATTACCATCTCTCCTCCCAATCCATCATATTGTGCCACTTAGCACAATCTCATGGCTTGAGAGATCATTCTTAATATCATCCCTTGATCTCAAATACACTTAATCTATAAAAACCAACACTTAGCCATTTTTCAACACTCACACAAATTTCATTCGAGTAATATTATGCTACTGAAATTACTAGAGTGAGCACACATCGAACACAACAAATCAAACATCACAGACACATCTCCATAACAAGAGGTTTGATAGTTATAATTGGTTGAATTCTATGTGTTTTAAACATCTTTCACCTAATTGTGATATAGTTATAAATGGTTGAATTCTATGTGTTTTTAAACCTCTTTCGCCTAATTGTGAGTGTTTTTTTGATTGATGAAAGATCTCCTTTACTCCCTAGGGTGATCCTAAATTAATTATGGATCTTGATGAAACTAATAACGACACATGTCTTCTCTTTGATGAAAACTCATATTGAGTCACATCTCCTATTCTAGATCCTATTGTTCCCTCTTTGCCATGTGATGCTACTATATTAATACATCTTGATTCACAATGGTTCAAATCTTACACTTATGTGGTTACTATTCTCAAATCTTTTATGGCCTAGTCACTATTTGACATTGGTATTGAGACACAGAAATAGCTTCTAGAACCATGCATCCTAATTCCTTCCTATATTCCACCATTTGAGTGGCAAGTTAGTAGTTTAACAACTTAAGGGATTCTTTTTGCTAAAAGGAAGATGCATCATTTATTATAGAGGGTCCTAATATGCATCCACCATCTAACATAATTCATTTCCTTCTCTCTCTTCTTTATAGAGGGACACATTCAAACCTTATCTTGCAAGGATTTTAGGACTATCACTTTTAGGGGGCTATCTTATCCTCATTTTCATACCTCACTTAAGATGAAGTTTGTCCTACAAGTTTTATCTTTGAAATTCTAGGGAGTTCACTCCCTTTTTACATTAGGGTTATGTTAGATTGTACATGTGTACCTAATATAGCTTCAATACCAATTTCTTAATTACCTCAATTGCACTTAAGGGGAGGAGTTGGTGTAATTAATTATTTATTGCTCCTTTACTAAGTTTTCTTAGGTAATTTATTTTAATTACTTGGGTAAAATTAAGAAATAAGAGCATGTGTCACCTCAATTGATTGAAACACATGTCACCTCTACTTCATTCACCTCCTTGATTAATGGTAGTTAGGTGTCACATCTCCCTCATTAACTATGGTTATTTGCTTGACTAGTGTGGATATTACTAATGAATGGGTAGATACTAATTTCATTGATGGTTGATATCATTTACACCTTTCCTTCACGCATTTCAAGTAGTTAAGAATGTATGGAAGAATAGAAAACCATAACACATGTTGTAATATTTAATATAAATTGTCATGCAACTCTTAATTATAATTATATTCTAATAATAGATACAAACATATAAATTATACTACGTATTGAATGTAGTGAATATACACTATTTATTTATGAAATTAAAAAAATTGATTATGATTTTATGAATCTCTTACAATGACTTTGGATTTATTCTTCTTGTATTTACCTTCATAATCCCTAAGGACATGTCTATAAAATCAATTTTTACTTGTATTCTACTAAAAAAAAATTTCCCACCTCCATTCACTTATCTATTCTCTTTTGCGCTTACTTTTTCTTTTGATAGCCATGTCACATATTAAAAAATCTCTTAATGCCAATGATCCTCCTATCAATAACATTTTTCCCTTCCCCATTATCTTAGAGATAACTTTCATTCTTGTTTAAGATTATAATGCCACTAGTCTTTCACCCATGTATACATAAGTCTTAGGAAAATGAATTCTTAAAAGGTTAATAAGGATGAAAGTCATCTCAAACCAAATGATTACAATTGTAAATATGTATAACTAATATGTTAATAAATCTTAACAAATAAATCTATTAATAAAATTATTTAAAATTATAAATTTATTATCCATAAAATTACAACTACAACACATTCCATTAATTTTCATCATATGTTATTTGGATCACTTGTGATAAATGAAAATTAAAACAAATATACTTTTTATTATATTTATTTTTAGATTTAACTAGCACTTGTATATAAAGAAGGTCCAAAGATTATGTTGATAGAAAACTATATGTTAATATGTTAGAGAGTATGTGTTTGTGCATGGATGTGCTGCAAATTCTAGTTGCAAGTGGCTGGATCAAACAATAAATAATAAATGCTAAATAATGGAATGAAATAAATTTAGATAAATCTAGAATTTTTCTTTAAAAAAAAGTATTATCTGATTATGAAATATTTGTATACAAATCAATATTTATCTTACTTTTATGTGATAAGTGAGATTTTGGAGGCTTTTACATAATGTTTTAGAGGCTTTTACCATTAGACAACAGTTGGTTTACCATTAAATGACCCCGACGACTCAATAGTTGTTTGTAGGTGCAAGACTTGTTTTAGACTCAAATCTCACACTATATGTAGCCTATCGACTAAAAATATCTTAATATGGCAACACTTCTCAAAACGACTAGTTTCTTGATCGAGATTCATAATAGAAAAATGGACATTGAAAAGAACCTGAAAATGATCAAAGATCAGACTCTGAGAACCATAGACTAATAGTGTCGTGGATGTTATTAACAATCATTCATTCATTCATAATGCCCATAATAATCTTCTCAATACCATTTTATCCTTTCCCCATTGCCACCTTAGGCTCTTTGTAGCTAGGTCAAACCTTTAAGAAATATAGTTTTAATGGGTTAAAATGAGCAGATTGAGAGGGAACATCACTGCGCCTCAATGAAATAAAAAATGTATAGATTATAATATTTTTTTGGCTATTGCAATAAATAGATACAAGTGTAAGTGTACTGATGGATCGTGCAGTCCTTTTCTGGCTGAAGGAAAACTATGGAACCGTTTCTTGCACTCAAGTATGAATGAACATCTATATAAACTGAAAAGTCTTAACATGCAAGCTGCACCTCACACGTATACAGAAGTTTGGATTATTGTCGGCAGGAGACACAGTATCTACAAAGGTTGTGAGTGGAAAGCCACTCAAAAGATGACAGTAGTGGTATTTATAACGCCATTAATAGATACCTGGTCATCATAAGCGACCCCACATCACTCTCTGTCTGCTTCAATAATACAGGAATAATATATCTGGCATGAATTACAGGCCAGTACTCCTTTATACTTAAAGTTGGTATAAGTTTTATACAGTTGGTATAAGTTTTATAGTAGGAGATCTGACTTGGAAAAGAGTATGAAGACAAATTAGGCCTGTTTTGTCTCGGTCCCATAGACTGTTTGGTCTCGCAGACGTCATTCATTCATTCATTTTGAATAGATTGCTTGCTTCTAGATTTGCCGTGAAGCGGGTGGCAACCAGGAGGACTGATTTTAATGACAGTTGGGTCTAATCAATCCAGTTTTTGACAGTGGTATATGTTCCCTATTTGCATTGTACTGTGGTTGCTCTCTGGCATAATAAACAGCAATAATGTTTTGCGTACAGAAAATTTGTGGGCAATGGATTTGCAAAGTTTAAACAGTGACCGATTCAAATTTTAAATAATAAAATGTGCTAGGGGGAGAAAGAATACCAATTTTATAGTTCAAGCATATAAAGTAGGGTAAGCAGATTGTTTAATAATTATCTTTTAGTGTTTAAAAGTAAGTAAAGCGAAAGATACAAGTCTGAACATCTGATGTTGTCTTTGTTATGCATGGAAGGAGAAACATCATGTTTGGAGACATTCTTAATCTCTTTTTTTTTTATATAGTTAGAGAGTTTTGCATAATGCTATAATGATGAAAATTGTAGAATGAAATTGAGCATAAATGTAATAGATGTTCAAGTCCATAAGAAAGAAAATTTTGTGTTATATTTTGTTGATTTGGACACAACCTAGTGAATCCAAGCATCTAAATTTAACAATTCATTTGCTAGTAGGATATTATTGTACATTATATTGGTTTCTCTTGAGTGTAGTGACCTCATAGGATATGGTGTGGAGAAAATTTCTCTATCACATTAATAAGTTGATGGTTTAGCAAAGTGGTATTGTGTTTTTGGTTTGGTGGGGATCAAATTGAAAAGTGGCAAAGCTATGAGCTACTCAATTGGCATTGGTTGGTATGATGGCTGGATATCTAGCAATAATGGCATTGGGGGATAAAGGGCCACCTTGCTAGTTTGAATTATATCACTGTTCACTACCAAGTCTAGCTCATATGCTTGTGGCAAAATGTTTCTCCCTTATTCTTCATTGCTACATGATTATTTCAAATTCAATAGCCTGAATATAGTAGAGACATGCCATACAAGATGGAGGGAAATTTTTTAACATAAACATAATGCCATGCCTTGTGGAATCTTGTGTTGAAGGTAATCCAATATCTCCATGGGAGCTCTATTGATAGTAGTTAATTGTTCTAGTAGTGATGAAGCATAACTGTTTTTTTAAAATTTATTGAGAAATAGTTGGCACAATTGGTCTCAATCTATAATTTAGACATCTATGGGAGTGAGCATTGCAAATCAAGAGTCTTGATTTTAAAAAAAGTAACAAACAATTTGAACACCATATATTATCTTCATCTATGTTGTGAAATGTGTTATGGTTCACTACATCATGCAGGTGCTTCATTGGTAGAGAATGTAGACTAGTATTTAGGATGGATCCCATGCCATGGGAAATGTTGGTGGGATCAATGGACCACTACTATTCCATATAGTATGTGCTCTAGGTGGTGGTGGTTGTGCAACCATGGTATGTATTCTTTGAGGATTTTGGGATTGTTGTTATGGTTTAGCAAACGATCTCCTTTTAGGAATGAACAAAAGGGGCTAGATAAGAATGTAGGGGCTAGATTTTGATGTAGACTATTAGCAGGTCAAGGGATAGAGTGGATTTTTGTTGAACATCCAGAATACTGAGAGGGGGGTGAATCACTATTCCACAAATTGATAATAAAATCCACTTAACCATTATTACAATTTTGATTGAATCAAAAAAGAGAGAACATAGAAACAAGTGAATGCAAACACACACATGAACACTAGGATTTTTACGTGGAAAACCCGGAATAGGAAAAACCACGGTGAGAGTTAACTCACAATATATTATCCGGATACAAAATATTACAAGGCTCACTGTCATGACTCATAAAAAGGCTCATAGCCTGAGTACAAAAGATGGCTCACTGCCAAGATACAATGATAGTGGCTCATTGCCAAAAGAATGAATTGATGGAATACACCTCTGAAACGGAGATTATTGTTGTTTTCGCAGAATTTCGTCCTGGGCGGAATTCTCTGAAACTTTGTGGAAACTGAAGGAATTTGAGATAACATGGTTTGTTAACGTATGTTTATGCATATTATGATTAATTTGAGCTGTTGTAAGATGTCTCATGTTGTTTCTTGGCTTATGATGATTTACTAGATAACTAATGGATGCTTTTCATGTTCATTTCGCTAGAATCCGACTGGCTTGGAATTTTCTAAAATTCCTCTTTGGCCTAGATTCCGCGGATGGTTTGAAAACCTGAACTTTGATATGATCATTTTTTATGAGAATTAATGACACCTTGCTTATCTGGGGTTCATTTTGATGATGATTATGTTGTTTATGATTGATTTAACTTGGCTTTCATGTGATCTTTACTATGGTTTCTTTGTTAAGTGCAGGCTAAGTCAAGCAAGGTAGTGACAAGTGGAGCTCGGAGTAAATTGATGGATCCAAGTACTGAGTGGTCTTCTGTGTCTGAAGCAGAAAGGATCAAGATGGACATCAAGAGTAAGATCCCAAAGAGCAAGATTACTTCCATCTGGTTAGAAGTGACTGATACTAATGTTGGACTATGGGACTATGAGGAGTTCAAGGCTTGAATGGCAACACAAAACCTTCCTTTACTGGCTAATAAGACTTTGGAATCAGGATTGGCACATGTAGCTGGATTCCCTTCTACAGTGCAATGTTACGAGTTGGTTCTTGAATGTGCCAGGCACTATGACAGAGGTACCCAGAGGATAGTTAGTTCCCAAGGGAGGATTGTGGAAAATTTGAATCCAGTGTCTATCACCCAGACCTTTGACATGCCTGATAGGTCTCATGTGGTGGTTTTTGATATGGATATGGCAAGAAAATTCTATGAAGAAGATACCATCAAAACCCAACAGGTTATCAATTCTTGGTTGGAGAAGCCCAAGTCTCACTATTCGAAGCTGCCCAAACAGCTATTCAGAGCAAAGTTCAAGAAGGAATATTATGATGCCATCACCCTTCTTAGTAGGGTGGTAGGGTTAAAGAGTGTTGGTGTGTTTGAGGGATGGATGTTCCAGGTTATTGCAAGGATGGAGCAGAATACTAATTATCATTGGGCAGGTGTTATAAGTGCTATGATTCATGAGGAACTGTGTAATGTCCTACAAACCAAGACCTTCACAATGACTTCCTACTTGGTCTATGTGCATGCAAGATTCCATCCATGGGTATGTGGAGGATCATGGTATGCCAAAAAGTGGCAATGGAGAAAAAATTGCATGTTTCATCGACTCAAAAATGTGAAAATGCCGAGTTGACTTTATGTGGCTTGGGTGTTAGTACACACTATCGAAGCAAAGCCCAAACCTAGATTTCCATATCGGATATCTGATTTGGATTGGATATCCGATCCAAATCAGATATCCGATTTGCGACACACATATATATTTCATTCCGGCCTGATTAAAACTCATTTCACATTTGTTTAACCGTGGGCGCATAGTGAAAACTTCATTCCGCAAATCAGATATTCGATTTCGCGCAAATCCATCTTCAGAAGGTTAGATTCTTGGTTTTTCTTTGCTCTAATCAAATTTTCAATTAGATTTGTGTAATTTTAGTTAATTTTTTATAGATTTTTTTCAAAATAGGGTTTTTGATAGATTTTTTATGAAAAAATTGAGTTTAGTATGGATTTTGATGAAAATTGAATGTTTGTAATGGATTTTGATGAAAATTGAATGTTTGTAATGGATTTTGATTTAAAAATAGTGTTTTTATGTATTTTGGATTAAAAATTAGAGAATTTTTATAGATTTTTGTTTAAAAACTAGGGTTTTGTTGGATTTTTTTAAAAAACTAGGGTATTTTTATAATATTTTCATTTATATTGTCTAATTTTAATTAGATTAATTTGTTTTTAACTTTAACTGTCAGGCATTATGGCTGCTGACAATGAAAATGCACAAATGCCAAATGCTCCACCACCTCCATAGCCATCAATTGAAGAATTAATTTGTGAAAAATTGCAACAATTAAGGGGCATTTCTGAAGTTTATACGAGAGTCCCTCGATTATCTGAGATGTCAAACACGATGAAAGAAATAATTAAAAACATAGAAACCCTCTCCTCGCAACATAATGCCTTTCATTCGTGGTGAGAAAACATGAGAGAATATTATGCATGTGGATTGTCCTATGATGATGTGAAAGATCTTGGGATAACCAAAGCTCAAATAGCCTCTTTATTTGTTAACCCCCGCACTGGTTTGTCAGTTAATGTTAATAAAACAAAACTTTCTATAAAATGGTGCACTCATAGAGACATTGTAGAAAACTTTTGGGATCATTGGTGTATGGTTTTTTTGAAACCACACCCAACAACAATAGTGATATACCATTTTATTTTATTAAAAAATTATATAGCGAGTTTATGTTAGGGCATCATGTCAATTGCTTTGACATTAAACCTTTCTAGGGCATTGGTGGAGGTATGCCCTGGGATAGACCAGGAGCAGTTAGAGTAGTCCAATGCCCATATGTTCCTCCTCCTCCCCTTCCTCCATATATTATTGAAGATGCAGCCACATAGACTATCCACACTATTCACTCTTTGAGTGGTCTTTTGGTTTCGCATGCTTTTGTAGTAGCTCAGCCACATTCTAGTGATGTTGGTGATGGCTCAAGTGCTGCTAGATCATCCTCGTCAGGTCCACATATTTGTGTACCACATACTTGCTCCATGTCTTTGCGGGCGGGTGGATATCTTGTATAGCTTCTTGAGCATCCCTTGGACACTTCCAATTATGACTTCCATGATGTGGACATTATAGATCAGACACAGGGGAGTGGAGCACATCGTACAGAGTCCTCTCCTGCTAGAGAGGGGGACATTGGAATAGTGACACAGGTAAAATTTAAGTTGTGAATTCATAACTTGCATTTGTTTTTAAATGAATATTAATAAGAGATAGTATAATGTACTAATATTTATTTACATGGTCTATTTAGCAGTTGATGTCCAAGGAGGAGCTGACACAAGTGACGGATAGCACCCTGAGGGCCATTTCATTTGAAACAGAAATTGCATACCACAGTATATATTTTGCACTCACTCATTTACATTTATTTATTATATATGCTTTCTTGTCATTTTGAATTTGTCATTAATGAAATTATATAATGCTTATATGTTTATCTTGGCACCTCTTAGGAAATACAAGGTGTGGCGAGGTGCAGCCTTGTCCAGATTATGGAAGTGCAATGTTGGATAAAGGGAAGGTAATTGAACTCAAATTTGATTGAATTAAGAATTTTAAGATCTTATATTGATTATACATACATCGACATAGATTGGTAGTTTCATATGTACTTGTCATTTTTATGTGCAGGGAATTATGAGCTATACGTCCTTGTTGACAAGTGCCACAATGCCCGAAGTAGTAGGTATTGGAACACTTGAAGGAGTAGGTGTTGAAGCACCTCAAGGAGGAGGAGTCGAAACACCTAAAGGAGATAAAGAAAAAGATCAACCTAAAGAAGTATGTGTTCATTTTATTTTGTGTTTGGTATTTATATGTTCCTATTACTAACAATTGTAAGCTAACTTGGATCACTTTTATGTTTTGTTCACCTATATAGATTGAAATTACAAAAAAGATGGTTTGAGTCGGTTCTTTGAGAGGGACATATTCTAGGACTCACGAACCTTTGGAAGGCAGATGTTTGGGACAGGGGTTTGTTGGTGGGACATGGGTGTGTTGTGGTTTTGGGTATGAAACAGTCTCGGTGGGACGACTTCTGTAGCTACCTTTAGAGGCAATGAGTGCTTCAAAAGAGGCTCCATTTTGATGATCCACGGTAGTTTAGGATGAGATAGACATTTTGGCATGTAAATGTGAATAGATGCGAGATGGCATATGCCACATATTGTAAAATTTTGTTTGAGTTGGCGTTGATGCCATTTTTGTATGTGGACATACACTTTATTATTGGATAATTTGATATATAGAAGTTGACAATCAAAATTTAACTTCTTCCTCATGTGCATGATTAAACTCTTTAAAAATTTAATCAAGTGAGCAATGGTTAAATATCAATGTACAATAGCATAAAAAATAATGGTTATATTATGTAGTTTTTATTCATATTGCTGATTACATTGCATTGCAATCTTTCAAACTCAAAGAATTACTTCACATTGCATAACTGACAACTATATGCTGATAGATGAAAAAATTTCAATTACAATATAGTTTTACAAAGTCAACCTAAGTAGTTATCTGATTACTTCACATTTATGGCTAAATAGGCAAAGGCATTCTTATTGAGTTACGTTACATAGCACATCTTTCGAACTCAAAGCATTACTTCACATTGCATAAGTAACAACTAGATCTTGTTGAATGAAAGATTTCAATTCACGAACGCTGCCCCTCATTCCACACACACTATGCAACCATTTACTTGCGGTGTAGGGGCCGAACAATAGAGAAAACATGTAAAAATAATATATATATATATATGCAGCCTAGAAGCATGAATTAGTACCAATATTAATGCATCACCATTGATTACCTTGAAGTAGAGATTTGAATCAACATCATTCTTCAAGAAGCCCAAACTAGACAGGTACCAATCAATCCTTTTGTACCATGCACGAGGAGCCTGCTTAAGACCATACAAGGCCTTCTTCAGCTTACACACATGTGACTCCTTCCCATGAACCTCAAAACCATCAGGTTGCTCGACGTAAACTTCTTCCTCAATCACGCCATTGAGAAAAGTTGTCTTCACGTCCATTTGATGAATCTTCCATCCTCTTGATGTAGCAAGGGAAATGATAGTTCTAACAGAAGTGTAATGAGCAACAGGAGCAAATGTTTCTTCATAATCAACTCCCTCTTTCTGAGAAAACCACTGTCGATCAACCAAGTGTTGGTGTCAGTGGGTACATTGCTTGACAATGCTAAGCAAAACAAATATTCATTCTTCTGTGGAGAAAATCATCTACATCTGCAACAGAGGCTTGATGCTTAGGTCTATCTGAACAATGTTTGGAAAAGTGACCAAACTTATCACACCTAAAGCATTGAATCTTGGACAAGTCTCGCTTCTTCTTGGAAGGGGGAGCACCATCATTTCCATTGTCTTGATTCCTCTTGAAGAATCCCTTCTTTCCACTTCTTCCTTTCTTCTTCGAAGGTTGGGCAGCAAGGACATGATTCTCTTCATTAGTAGAATTTTGGCCAACACCTCTAACCATCAATCTTGATGCATAATGAATGCAATCGACCCTCAAATGATCGAACTTCGGGAGTTTGGACCTTGCACTAATTCCTTGAATATAGGACTCCCAAGACAATGGAAAACCGTTGAGGGCAAGCATTGTCAAATCCTTATCTTTAACTTGTTGATGCGTGTTTTATGACACACTCGTACATCAGAATAAAAATGCCTAGAGACACCCTATCCTCTCTTGAAAAACCACCCCATATGCTAAGATTGCGAGAAGATCATATGGTGATTCCAAGGTTTCTTATGTCAGATCTTGACGTGTGGTAAGCTCAATGGGCGTTGTGATTTGCTAGTAATCACAAGGGGACTTACGCTGGATTTTTTCAATTCACAATGAAGGTCTGGACAATGAAGCTCTTTTATTTGGGTTGCCAAAGAAATGAACACATGGAACAAAATAAAATTTTGATGTAACTATTTACCAGTAACTCAAATTCTTTCAAAAAATTGCAGATAGGTGTAACTCAACACTTTGAAAACCCCACCAAGTCGTTTTGTATAAAACCTCATGAAACTTGAATTTTTAATGTTTCACCAAGTTTTCAGTGCAAGTCGTGAAACTTCTCCAAACCCAGAAGGCATACAACCATGAAATATTTGGTATCAAATCTAAAGTGAAGGAAACAATCTGCCTATAAATTTTTTTTCCATGAAACCTTACCAAACTCCCAAAATAGTATTTTTTTGTTAATGGAGGATTGCGTGTTCGCTTAAATGCTCCTGCATCAGTATATATATACATAATATGTATATATACCTACATACATAATATGTATATATACCTACATACATAATATGTATATATATACATATACATACATACATACATATATATAGATATTGTTGGAATCAAGCAACACTGAGAGGGGGGGTGAATCAGTGTTGTGAAATTTTTAACTTTATTAATCTGATCTTCGAAGTACTTCTAACATTCAACCAAAATAAATATGCATGAACATAATGTAAGCAACCAAAACACCATAACACAAGGATTTTTACGTGGAAACCCTATTAGGGGAAAAACCATGGTGGATGGCCAATCCACAATATAATATGAGTATACTCAAAAATATGTTTGCAAAATGGGAATGCACTTGCATTCAGGCACATTTCCTAGAGCTCATTGCTCAAAATAAGAAAAGCTAACTGCCTTAAAAAAGTTTGGAATACTTCCAAAGATTTGAATTGACAAAGATAGAATCTACAAATGCTTGATTATAGTTCTAGTTAGGCTCAACAATCAAATTCTACTCCTTCAAACTGATTTTTCTCTTCTGCTCTTTTTTGCATCAACTCGCAACAAAAATCCTTAATGCACAAGTGAAATTGTGCTTATTCACTTTCTAGATCTTCTGATAATTGCAACATGCATACACTCACACTGAACACACACCAAAATGATATAATCGATCACTTATATATATCTGCTACAAGGGATTTGATCACTCCATGCCAGCCTCAACAAGATAAGCAAATATTCAAAAATTGTCGGCTTCGAATTATTCATAATAGTTAATGTGAATCCACAAGAGTCAGCCACAACATAGTGAGGACCCAAAAATAAATGCTCGAACACAAAAAAAATTAAGCAATAAATTCTCAAATATCTGCAACACACTATATCCACCAAGTCGGCCTTCATACACTAATGAACAAAAAATTAGACAACCGGACCTCATAATTTACACCTAGATCAATACGAGGCATCAAGATTTATAGATAACACATATTATGCATTGAACAATACTCCTTGAGATCCACAACAAAAATAATAATAAAAAATCTGCATATGAATCGAAGAGCACAGATTTACCAGATGCTCTATTCAAGCTTAACAAATAAACATTGATCTTCAATCTATCTGATGGTATGAGCAAAATGCAATGTATGGATCGACTAGCTAACAAGGGTTGCCATTAATGACAACATCATAAAGTAGGTGCAGTGTCTCTTGCCAACAATCTCCCCCTTTGTTATTGATGGCAACACTTAGTGAAAAATAACTAAGTGTCGGATTAGTACCAACAAAAATACACTATCAACCAAAACTTTAAAAAGATCTCCAAAACTACAACTCCCCCTTAGATGAATATACATTTTTCACTATTCTATTCTCCCCCTTTGACATCAATGGCAAAGATAGGGAATCTGCATACAAAGCAAAAAAAACTTCAAACTGCATATGTACAAATTTGTTTCAACAATTTACACAAACTTGAAAATATCTACAAAATTGGTTTTCAACAAGTTCAGGCTTGAGTCCCAACACTTCTTAAGACTCTCCAGAATAGTTATGTGACCAAAAAGAAAGTAAGATTTTATCTTAGCTGATTCAAGGTTCGCAGGTCACTAACAACCAAAGCATCTTGTGCTTCCTTCAAAGCACTCAACATAGTTTCCATTTTTGGACCAATTAAACCTCTAAGTTCACAAGCTCTTCCCACAACTCTGTCATTTTCATGCTTCAAACTCTTTTTTTTTTTCAAGTAAAGAGGTAACTTAACCTTCATGTGCTCCAACAGAAATAGTTAGAGGATCAAAAGCATCAGAAATAGCAACTAACTCTTTCTCATGATCCTTAACCTTCTTCTCATTATCCTTAGTAATTTTTGATAAAGACAAACATGAATTGTAGACTTTTCCACCTCTAGATAGAGCACTATGAACATTATTTACACAGATAGTTAATAGAGATTTATCCTTAGCTATCATACCTTTTAGACTACTAAGCCTTTTGTCATCAAACTCCTTATGTACCTTGACCATAGTTGACTTCTCAAGTGACTCAAAATGAGTATGTACCAAATTTATGAGCTTCTTTAGCTCACCATAGGAGGAACCAAATTAATCTTTAACATGATTAGGCATGATCTTCCCCAGAATACTAGATGCAAGATTCAATAGTTCACTGTCCTCAATGTGGGACTTCAAAATTTCTTCCCTAGACTTAGCTTACGCAAATGATGCAACTTTCATTTTTTGAATTGGGGACAAGGTAGACAAATGAATAGGGGCATCTCCCAACTCAAGATCAAACTCTTCCTTTTTCTCATCCAAAAATATCTTCACTGCCTCTACAGTGTCTCTTGCTTCCACTTCAATTTCCTTAACTTCAACTTTCTTTTCCTAAACCACCAATTCTTCAACCACATATTTTTGCTTGTCATTTGGAATGCCAACCTCTTCAGCCAACATCTCATTTTCTTCAACTGACATAGCTTTAAGAGCTTTAGTTTTCATAGGTGTTTCTGTATGATGCTCATCAGGAGGAATCTGAGTATCCTCAACTATAACCTCTTCATTTACTGGACAAAATGGAATGTTTTCTGCATGCTCTTCTTCAAAAACAACACCAATCCTGTTCTTTAATAGAATTTCCTTCAGAATTATCTTAGTTTCTTTTGCAACTTTTTCTATCTTGCCCAACATAAGCTTGTTTATTCTTGAATTTCTCTTGAAATCTCTTTTTGCTTCTTTCAAGATTAGCTGCATTTCCTCGATTGACATTACTAGAATTAGATTAGCTAGAATTCACTCTCTCATCTACTCATCTTTAGTTCTAGCACTAACTCTCCTCATCTCTAAAATTTCATACAATTCCTTAGGCATCTGTGCCATTATCTCAATAAGAGTCATTTTGAAATTGTTCAAATATTTTATTGTAGCCTCCTCAAGGACTCTTTGACTGACAGTATCAAAAGTACCATACACCTCACATAAAGGCTTGATATTTCCATCCTTAATTATACCTCTTTCAACTTCCTCTACAGACATACCTGGTTTCTCAGGCTTCATCTTCTTCTTTTCTTTCACCTTTTCATCAGAGGGCTTGTCCTTAGTGACTAATGTTGCTTGAGTGCCCATATGCTTTATTTCTTGAACTTCTTCATCAGATTCTATCTCCTCATCTTATGAGACAATTGAATACACTCTTGTTCTCTTATCCTTCTTCCTCTTACCAGATACCTTGACTTGGGATTTTGCAGGGGCTGACTTCTTTGCATGACTAAATAGAGGTGTAGAGATCCTTGTTGATCTAGTTTGAGCAGAAGATGTTTGTTAGACTAGAAAATTCAGTTTTAGCAGTCTCTTTTCCTTTTTCGACATCTGCTTGATCTCTCTTCTGTCTGGCTTCTCTTACTACTTTTGCAAATATGCCCATACTTTTTGTAAAGACTTACACTTCTTTCCTTACCCTTTGAACTATCATTGGCTTCTTTAACTACTCATGGACTTGCATGTCCTTTTCTGCATATGTTCCAAACCTTTCTTCTGTCAGATCCATAGGCGTACTTAACAGATGTTCTGCATATAGCTCCAAGATTCCTTCCTTGACCTCATATCCCATTGGAATAATCCAAACGGTTCTAGGATTAGCTACTTCCATTAAGCATTGATCAATATCCACCATAAAAAAATTGTGTCCTTATACTTCTCAACAATAGATGTAGGAATCCTTTCCCTTGCTTGCATTACTTCTTGAAAGTTCTTGAGATATCTGTTGATGGTGTTTTCTGCACAACAACAACTCAGAAAGAATATGGAAATCCTATCTCTCTTGAAAGGTAAATCTCTATCAGCAAGCCTCAAGAGATAACCCCAAGGTCTCTAATGTTAGGTCTTGACAATGCATAAACAACTCAATGATAATGTGAAATGTTGGTAATCACAAAGGGACCTTACTACAAGCAAATACTGAATCTTGGAACTTATCAAATTTTGCAATATGGTGATACTCAAAATCCTAAATCTAACCCAAATGATAAAAGAAATAGCAAAAGAGATAATGGTTTTAGAGAGATTTCTAAATTTAACACTAGTCCTAAGATTAATGATGCAAATGATAAAATACTTGAAATGGACCAATCCCTCAAAAACTGATTCCTGCTTGACCCATATGAATCTGCAATCTTATAGAAATAGTGCAATCTTCTAAGGTATTAAAGATTTTTAGATCATGAACATTCATCCAAAACAACCTTATTGCAATTGAAATGAACAAATATTCACAATTGAACTAAGCACAATGAATATAAAAGTCACGGCTAACTTTGCAAAGCAACTAACAATCAGCTAGCTACCAAACGTATGGACTGGAGATTGTTACAAAAACTTCAAGCATCAAACCATTAAACAACATTGAATTACATATAATTCTAAATCTAACTTATTCCAATATTTCTCAAGCAATCTCAAAATATTGAACAACAAGAACCATGCAAGATAAGTCAACACAAGAGAGATCACCAAAGCACAATGTCTTCAATTGTATTGAATCACCCAATGACAACAACAATTATAGTGTTTTGTATTACAACACTTGCTCAAAATGACCTAACTTCTAGCTCTAACTCTTGCTATACTACTTAATTCACTCTAAGTAAAACTAACTAGCCCTTTCAAATGAGGCACTAACTCCTATTTATAGAGATTACATCATGTGTCAGCCCAAATAGGGTTATAAACAATTGCCCCCCTAAAAAAAGTCGGCCAACATAAATTTGAAAATAAAGTAAAGTGTGCATTAAATGCATGTACTCCATTCAGGTCGTCTTGGGATCTCCAACATAGCTCGGTCCAATGCATGTGAAGGAGGAAGAGAAATAATGGGTAAGCACAAATTTCGATAAGGCATTGTATTAATTGCTCTCCCCTTTGTCTTTGTCTCGCTCCAATTTATCTTGCACCATCAAAAATATCCTCTCCAAGTTGGCTATAGGTGGAATAATTAATACTTTAATTTTCCTTTCAATGGACTTAATGTCCTCTCTTGATTGCTTTACAACCTTATCCCAATCCACCCTCATAGTTTGATACTTATCCATAATTGCAATATATGTAGCTGCATCATCTAACTGATGTTCAGTGACTGGGCCATCATTGTCTGGAGAATATACATCTTGCCACCATTTTCTCAATTGTTCCAAGCTCAAATGTTTTGGTGCAAACCTTTTTCTTCCTGTCATAACTTCAAAGAAAGAAATACACTTGTTGTAGATCTCATTCAGGGTGTCCTCAATTTTTTTCCCTTGCTTATGCACCTTCTTTATCATGCTTTTCTTCTTCATGCCCTGGAAAAGGAGTCTTGATTGGAATTTCTTCTCTGTGTGGAGGCCTATCCTCTTCATTTATTGCAGGTGAATCCTCATAAGTTACCAGAGGAGACTGCAATATCTTCTCTATTTCTGCATCTGTGCCGTAAATTTTTCCTTCTTGGAATTCTTCTTCTCCTTCTTGATCTTGGTGACTCTCTGCCTCTTTAGATTCACCTGGTTCATTATGAGCCTCATAAGAAGGAGGGGTGTCATCATGTTGTTCTATAGCAGGGGTAGCTAACGAAACATCCTTCCTTGGCACACTATCCTTGGGAGAAGGAGTTATTGATCTTCGTGTGTACACCTGTGTCTTTTCTCCCAAACTTTCCACACTTACTACTGGTGGGTCACCTTCATCCCCTACGTTAGAGGATTCCTTCTCCTTCTGTGAAAATATCACTATTATTCTTTTCAGGCATAGAAGCACTACCTTCTTTACCTTCTTTCTTAGCTTCATCTTTTGCAAATTTCTCCGTCTTTGAAATGTGCTTCCTCTTCTTAGTAATGGGTTTTCTTTGCTTCTCTACCTCCTCTACCCCTTCCACCTGAGCATCTTTAATATTTATCTTGAAAGGGGAGCCCACCTTAGCCTTACCTTTAGGATC
>VDFB02390338.1:0-27310 GCA_007258455.2 Sequoia sempervirens | reverse complement strand
GCTAAGAAATGGTCACCGCAAAAGCGGCAATGCGGTAGCCAACCTCCGTGAATGCAGAACCTGAGCACAAGACTGTCGTTTAATGCCACGGGCATAGGAGAGTGGGAGGCCGAGGTGACGACGCCATTGTGGTAACTGTGGGACATGGATAGCCACCCACGCAATGAGCTTGACAAAAAAATTTATTTCTGGTTTCATCGATTAAATTCATTTCAAGTCCTTTGATGCTTGCCAAACATCATTATGATTCTGAACCATGTGAGCATCCCCCTTTGTCTTCCCTCATGTTCTCATCATCCTATGCCTTTGGATTTCCAAGTGTGGGTGTGTGACCTCATGGTGTGTAGTCTTCATGGTTCAAATGTCCATCTGAAGGGTTTGCGGGTAATATGCACAGACAGCAACTGGCGGGCGAAAATTTGAAGGATGTTGTTGAGGAAATGACAAAATACTAGTCAAGGTCTATGGATGAGGAAACGGCGTTGGTGGGTCACGGACCCGCATGGAAGGGAGGCGGTGAAGGTTTTTCTGTTCTGAGTGGTGTTATGGTGACAGCCTCCCGAAGGCATTGGCCTGAGAGGGCGGGGCTGCTGGCGAGCATGGACTAAGTAGAGCCTAGCCGTTAGGTGGCGGCGGTTGGGCAGGGGAAAACCACGCGCGAAGACCCACAAACATTTAGACTTAGGCATTTTGGATTAACGGGGTCAGCTAGTTTGCGACAACGGCGAAGACAGTAGGACCAACTGCGGAGCTCGCCGTACGGGCGGATGTCAAAGGTCAGCCACTATGAGAACAAAAAAATGGGAATGGGGTCCCACCTGGGGTGACCCACAAGAGCGGTTATGTGGAGCATGAAGGACTTGGCAGAAAACATGGGGGTGGGGTCCGCACGCCAAGCGGACATCGGGCTAGGACGTAGACAAACAACGGAGCGCAACGACAAACAGTAGAGGGAAACCCGCAAGTGCGGGTCTGCAAGGATCAACGGACGCCAGGAAAATATTAAACGAAATCTCGTAGGAGCTTCCCTGCAAGGGCGAATGACTTGGTGAAACCCAGCTAAGTGAATTGGACCAATGTGAAATTGGTCATTTTAAGGTTCATGGCCAATTTGGGCTTGGAAACAGGAATGCGCAAAACAAGACGACGTCAAAATGACCTGACCCAAGAAAAAGAGGGGGTCCCTACCTGTGGTGAGGTGTGTGTGCAAAACATGCACAAAAAATGGTGACTCTCTACGGAAATGCTCCAGAGCATTTCAATGACAGACTGGAATCACGAACCCAGAATCTCCGGTTTCGATCCTCACGCCAGAGCACACAAACTAGACTCTCGACTAAAGAATCAAAACCACTAGTTAATCCAACCTTCAATATGTTGAACATCCAAGTGTGTGCATATGCATTAATTCCCATCCTTCAGTTGCTACAAGAACCCAACCTCCTTCCAGTTAATCTACGTAGTTTATTCCAACTCCAAAACCATCTAGGACATTGCTTTACTGCCAATTAGGCATCCATAGCCCCAGCGAGGTTGTCATTGTGATTCTCCTGAAAATTGATCTACTGTTGGTCGGGCATCCATATCCCCAGTAGAGTTGTTCAGATATCCCTAAAAAGTTGAATTTTTTTTCTTTTGATTTTCAATATTTTTCTTTCTTTCTTTCTTTTTTTTTTATTTTATTTTTTCAATCATTTTATTTCAACCTACAAGCAGTGAAGCTTGCGCTCAGGGCTGAGAATCACAATGGTGCTAAAGTAAAATTTTAGATTTTTCATTTGACTGAACTTCGCAATAGGACCTACAGTGACCTCCAGATTCTTAAAATGTGTAAGAGTTGTAAGATTTCAAAAAACATTAGGAATGAGACCAACCAATAGCTTATCCTCTTCGAATCAAACACCTAAATCACTTGACACTAACAGAAGATCTTCATTGTCCACTCTGAAAACTTGATTAGAGTTTGACGAAGAAATACATAGAACAACCCCAGGCAATAAGTATGGTTGTTGTGCACATAGATGTGCCCAGCTAAATGTAGAGGGACCCCGAGCAAATCAGTAGCAAAGCGATAGCAAAACAACAACAAAACGAAAGAAAAGTGAATGGAAAATGAACAACCTAAACTAACCAAAGCAGGAAAACAAAAGAAAATGGAAGGGAAATTAAACTAAAGGAAACAAACCTACAGTGAACCAACAACCAAATGAAAGCAGGAAAGCGAGATATGTACAGAAAAACTACACTACTCAAAATGAACTATGTACAAAGGTACTTATAAAGCACCATGTTCAGGCAGGTCAAGCTGACCTCAATGCTCATTGGATTTTGCAAGGCATGCACAAGCAGACGGGAAATGGTTATAGTTCTTATCCATGCAAATTTATCCTTATATTTAGAAAAAGGAAATTTATTATCGCAGTATTCAAATTCAATCGCATGGTCAAGGAAAATCAGCAATTGAGGAGGTTCATTAAACCCATGGTTAATCCATAAACATGTTTGTCTCCCTTTGTTCCCATAATAAAAGTGATAAACATAGCTATGAAAATTAATAGGAGTAAGGAAGGATAGAACCCAAATGTCATCACATGGAGGTAGCAGCGTTTGATAGGGGAGAGCAAGCACGGCATCATCGATCATTGCATCAGCAACTTCGGGTGAAGGCACTAGATTGTGCAGCATTTTTTATCTTGAGCATGGATAGGGATGGAAGGACAGGGCAGCCTAATGCCCCTTCCAAGTCCTATGTTGGATCCACAACCTTCACTAGTTTTTCTTCAAGGAAGTACACCTCATCTTGTTGATCATCTGCAAACTTGGTATCCACTTGGTTGTTGTCTTAAGAGGGCAACATGCTATCCCATTTCCTCTCCCAGTGGTTGACCTTATTTTTGTGATGTTCAATGTCATGGGATGATGAGATGCATGAATTTGTCCCAATGCATCCATTTGAATGTGAAGGAGGATCAACAATGGTCAAGGAAAAAGGAATCCTAGCTATATCTTGCAGTTGATCGGGCATGTCATAGTTGTCGGCAACCATCAAAACACCCCCACGTTTGTCTTCTTCTCTCCGCAGTCCATGTATCTCCTTATGATGTTCAATCATTTCCTCTTGGTCACTAGCACTGTAGACAAAGAAGGAACCCCATTCCCACTCTGGAGGCTCTAACACTTCGTTGTTCGGAGGCTCAAGGAGGATGTCCTCATCACTACTGTCTTCTGGAATGTACTCTTCCTCGGCATGAGCATACCTCCGCAGTACAACTCCCAATGGAAAGAATTCATCAATTGATGGCCATCAAGGGGACCAAAATCCACCACGCAATCTCCCCCAAGGACTCGCATTAAATCCCATCATCCATGGTGCACAAATTCTCTTCAAGAGGATGAAATTCTTGATGACTAATGGACGGTGTTCCCATGTGTTCTGCCCCATTGTTTGGAAGCTTGAGGCCGTATTATTGTCATTCTTCTATTATTGTCCCAACACCCTCATAAGGACTACCTTTAGCTAGGTTTTCACTTGGATTGGGCTCTTGATCCTCACGTTTCATCCTTGAAGCAACTATAGGAAGTGGTGTATGCAGCTGCTTCACTTGTTCTTTGACTTGCTCGATAACTTCTTGACATAGTTCGCATGTGAATTTGGAATGCAATGAATCATGGAGCCTACACCAATTTGGGTGCAATAGCACCTCCAAATCCACTTGGTATCTTAGTTCAGACCAATCCCTTTCTAATCTTGAGACAAGTTGGTTGTATCTTTCCACTATCGGGCCCTCATCATCACTTGGGAAGGAAGTTGGATAGTGGACAGCCATTGTGCATGATTGTTCCCACTCTCCAAATCTTGATTTTCAGATGCTTGATCATTGTCATTCATGAAGGAGAGGTCCTCCAATCTGATTTCACTTATTCCTTCGTCATCGTTTTTTATTGTCCCAAGACATTCAGCCTTCTCTTCTCTTTGTTCTTGAGCATTTGTGTTCTTTGTCCTAGCATATGATGTTGCAAACTTCAAAGGTTCATCCTCAATTTCCAATGGCTCCTCCTCTGGAGTGGAGGGTTGTGTTTTATTGATGGATGGAAATCCTTTTGATTCCTTTCTAGTTGAGTTTTCATTAAGGTTGTTTGCTATCCCAAGAGAACAAACTTCTCTTTGATTTTCAACTTCTATGTTTGTTGTCCTGGCACTGGCTTGTGTCAAATTTATTGGCTCATCCTCAAGATACTATCTTCCAGATGTTGACAACTCTTCTGCTTTATGGGATGTCTCGTCCTCATCAAAGGTTGGCTGCTCCAACCTATTCAAACAACCCTTGACTTGAATGATGATGTTTGCGCATGATGAAAAAGTTAACTCTAAGTGAGGTGCATTGTGAAATCTGCACCAACTAGACATCAACACCTTGTCCAATCTTGGTCCATCTTCGCTGCCCAAACATTCTTGGATCAGCTTCTCAAATGCCTCAGTTTCCATGGTTGTTAATTCTTCTTCTAGATCTGCAAGAAATAAGGGTTAATATATTTCCCAAAAGGGAATTTCTCCCTGCAAGACTCTTTCAACCCTGTTCAAGAATGTTAAACACCCCAACTCATTGTTCCTATGGGTGCCATGAATCTTGCACTTATCTGCCAATGAAAATTGCTGCAATGGTTTCCTCAGTCTTCTATTCAAATCTGCATGTAACTAAGTGATGTCGATTTGCACGTGCTGCTCCATTTCAACTCAGCCTTTATTTTCCTTCACAATTTTCTGATTTCAAAATTCTAGCATGTAGGGAGATCTTCCTATCTCATATTTTGTCTTTGAAGGTTTTCTTTTCAACTTCCAACTTTAAGCTTTGTAGCCTCAACATATCAGGCCCTCCTTCTAGCACTAGTTCTGTTGATGGGTGTTTTGTGCACTTTCTCAACACAGACAATGCATACGCATACTGCCTCTCTTAAAAGATAGAAATTCGCAAGCAAATTACCAATTGCTACCCCAAGGTCTCTCAGGTGTCAGGTCATGACATGCATAGAATTTCTCAGTTGATGTTTGATGTGATTTTGCTGGTAATCACAGGGTGGCTTACAAAGTTTGGTTGGATATGAGATGAATCTTAAAATGGAGTTCCTTAGATGGCAGGTTACAGTGCAGTTTGTTGCAGGTTCGAACAGCAATCATAAACTCCTATTTTATCTTAAGATTTGGCTTTACAATGTGCAATGAACCTGAGCATAGGTTACTTATTAAAAAAAAAAGGAAAAGGGCAGGGAAGAGAAGAGGTTCCTAGACCTAAAACTATGAATGAACAGTGATCATGGAGGTTGCTACAGTAGGCAAACTCCCTAAACTGGGTTTTGCTTGGCCAAGAGGAACCTACAGTTACACAAAACCAGTGCAATCTTCTAAAGATTACAGATTTTAAGATTGCATACACACATCATGAACATGCAATTGAACTAAGTTGCAACATTGAAATAAAGAAGCCCAGGCTAACTTTACACAGCAGTTTTTCATCAACAAGTGCTAAAAGTATGGGTTGAAAGTTCATCAAATACCATAATCGCAAACACCATCATCACTTCCACTCAAACAACTAACAACTAAAACTAATAGGGAAGTAAAACCATGCACACATAATGAGAAAATTCAAAAGGAACACCCATAAATCATATAATGTTGCTTTCTATTGCTACAGAATGTATTTACATCAGTTCTCCAACCATTTACAAATGAGGGGGAGACCCCTATTTATAGTTTTTCAAAGCCCAAATGAATGGCTAGGATTGATTCACAATGAATGGATCAGATTCTATTACATTAGGGTTTCACATACCCCCCATTATCCAGCAATTTAAAATACATCATTTGTCTCATTCTTATTTTGTCACCTAGTGCCCAAGTGTTATAGCAGTTTTCTCCTTTTACTAATTTCCCTTTTCACTGTAGCTGAAACTACTTGAAGGTTGCTCTTTGCTTGATGCATTCGGAGCATTGTCCATTAGATTAGACGAACCTCATTTACAACTTTGCATCGTTGTTGAATGAATCAGATGATCTGATGAGACAGCTCCCAACGGATCATGATCGTTAGTGAAAGACAAAACAGCTCCCCTCCTGCCTCAGACTTCAACGGACAGCCATCTCTCCTCTCGGTTACTGTCTTTCTTGATCACATAGCCACTTGCATGGAAGTTCATTTGGTAAGTTGATCATTGTTCAAATAGACATTCTTCAGCTGGTAGTTCTTTTCAGTCAAACTCTTCATGTGCAGCTTCCTCCTGCAATAAACTCCCCTCGATGATCCTTGTTCCTGCACAAAACAGTAGATTTAATTAAGCCCATGAAGTATAACCAAATAATCAACAAACAATGATACGACATCCCTCCTCGAACTCCCCGTGATAGCCATTTGTTTGCTTCATTTATTCAATCTATAGAACCAAGATCCTAGCACCTATAAAACACAATAAACCAACACATCAGAAGATTCAAATGCAAGCTAAGATCAAAGTTCCCCATAAAATCCATTAGCAAAGTTCAAAATAGGAATGAAAGCAAGAATACAATAAGAAAGCAAGGAGATAGATCAAATCCTATTAAAAAATGCAAACTCTTGATCTTATGGGGGAGTTGGTGCCAATTTGATGTGGAAATTGGCTCTTTCCCAACTCCTATGCAAGCTTTGATGATTTGATGAAGATGTGATCCACTTGGTGATTGCTTCAAATGAACTCCATGGAGAAAACCTACAATAACCTCGCTATGCCTTGATGAAATTGATAAAAATGTTAATGCTTGAAGATGAAATTGAGTATAAGTTTTCTCAAATTGTGGATGATGAAATGAGGAGAGAAGCCTCTTATTTATAGAAAGACGAGATGGAGAAATGCCCAAAATGAAGCAATATGGGACTAACTTTCAACCAATGGCAAGATGCCACTTGTCAAGAGATGAATGGATGAAGGATGTGCGCATTTTGATGAATGTGCCCGTAAATGCCTTTATTTGAAATTTGAAATTAGTGAAATGACAAGATGGATGAAGAGTCAAATGGAGTAATGGCCACTTGGCTCAAGGAAAAAGGATTTGTGAGATGAAATAAATGCCTTGTTGGAAGGAAAAAAGTCCACTTGGAGGGATTTTCAAATTTGGAAGAATATTCCCCTATTATGCCATGTTGAGAGAAAATAGGGATTTAATAAATGAATTAAATCTATTTTCATGTGCAAGTGGCAAAAACTAGAGGATGGGACATGGATTAGGATTAAATTAATCAAGGGTTAATTAATTTAATGAGGGATTAGATGATGTGACCAATTGATTTAGATTTATGGGTTGATTTAAATCAAAAGATGAGAAGAATATGATATAAAGATTAATTAAATAAAGATTTTTGATTTATTTAATTAAAGGGGATGAATGTTAGATTAAATCAAATAAGGTTTTAATTTATTTAATTTAATAAGATGACTTTAGAGATTTAATCAAAAAAAATGAATTAGTTAATTAAATAGAGATAATTAGATCAAATTGATTGATTTAATTAACAAGAGAGAATGACTTAATCAGATAAATGATTTATTTAATTAAGGGAGGAAAATTGATGAATTTAATCAAATAAGGGTATTTGATTAAATGTTTAGACCGAGGGATGATTTAGGATGAAATGGTGTTAGTAATCGGGATCAATCGTGTAATGCCAATCAGTACATTTTACGTGTCTACACAATCCATCAATCCCTGGGATTGGAGTAAAGGGGGAATACTTGCATGTTCACACACCTAGGATCTCCTTGGCGATTTTACCACCATGGCCCAAATAACCCAATATTCACCCATTTGAATCATTGCAGCCCGAAACATACGTACTATGGGCATCCTTGATCATAAACATTGTTGTTGTCCTGATGACATCCACACACCGATGCAGTTTTAAGGCGATGCCCAATTTACTTCCATCCATTCAGTCGATGATTTAAATCTCTCACAGCTCATTCACATCCCACACACCCCATTTATAGTCGAAATTACTCATGCGGGTAGAATTTGTTGGATGGCTGTTGTGGGAGGAGACCTTAGAGATGTCATTTGAAAAGGAAGAGCTATCCTTTAAAAAGGAAAAGACAATGGAAAATAGGAAGGCAAAACCAGTATGCCCAATCTCCGTCGAGCAAGGGATGCGAGTGGACAGACGACCGAGGCCATGGCGGAGCCTGCAATACAAAAGGTAGCCCCAAAGAGCATCAGGTGGATGCAACGCCTATTCTTTAATCGTTCATGATGAGCACCCCACTTATGGCAACAAAGGAATCCAAGTAAGATAAGTTTAAACAACGCGAGGATGACACACAAAATGGGCGGCTTGGGATGATTTAATAGAATGGCACTACAACTGTCGGGCCCTCCATAATATTTTGTTGTTGGGAACGTAAGGGCGGATGGTCGTCATCAGTTTGTCATTCGAGAACAGCCTTGTATAGACAGCAACCCGAGTCTCGGGCCCCACAAATGTGCACGCCGCCAAGAACTTTAGCATGGCAGGCCAAGGAGGAAATGCCATTTAGAACGGCAAAAGGCAGGTGTCCTCCCACCGTGACTCGCCCACGTGCAACCTCACCATAAAGTAGTCCCATGAATCCTGCAACTCATCAAACTTTATGTGCACGTATGCTCATGCTGGATCTAACATTGTATTGCAAGAAACATCATGGCTCTAAAAAGCTTGAATTGTAATGAATATACTCATGACGTCCCTCCCTGCTTCTTTACATAACCCGTGATCATTCACATTTAGCGTTTCCCCGTTAGCAACTCTTTGACTATCTTGCTTTGGCCATTGAGAGATTTCGTCCCATCCCAACTTCCACTCACCATTGAGTGTTGTTTGCAGCCGCATTCATATGACAAAGCCATTTTCTACCCAACCCGCATGTGCACATTACGCAGTAGACCAGATTTATAGTGTTGGGAAAGAAAGAATAGTTACGGTCTGAAATAGATTATTAAAGTGTGCTTCCAATTAGTGTACCCCTATTTAGTAATATTAGCACTTTTCTTGATCGCGCATCGAGCCCAGATGATGTTGGCAGGTGCACGATGCTTCACTAGCTTCAAATATTGATCATGCTTCATTTGTAATGAAAATACCTTGGTAAGAGTTTCATCGATTTATCCTCCAAATAACACCATCAACCAGCCCTCGATTCACCGAGGATTCCCTTTGAACCACTGCAAAGGTGTCGGCTCCCTACAAAGGGCTAGTTTGATTCCAAGAAGGTCATACAAGAGCACGCGGAGTGAAGCCTATGGAGAGCCGGTAGAAGAACGCCATGAGCCAAACTATGTGAGATGAGGAGAGCCCCGTGGTGTGGGTCCTGCAACTAGGATGCCCGTTGTATGTTGACAAAGAGGCCATAAGGGGTTCGGATCCCGCAGTTGTGAGAGCCCTTGGGAGAGTGCAAGTAAGGAGAGGTAGGACTTGGTGTAGCAAGCATTGTGAGGTAAGCGACGACTGCAAGAAAAGAAAAGATGTATGCACCATAGTTGTTGCACAACAGCCTCCCAACATGTCGAAAGATAAAACCAACCATCTCCCTTCATGTGATTACATTTGTGTGTTGCTTGAAGCTAGTATAACCTGTTATGCGAACACCGGCTTATGACTTCTCCAAAAGGCCATCAATAACATTAAATTTTACCATTTGTTCCTCCTCTCCAAGTTCATCGTCTTTTATGAGAATGATTTCAGCCCATCTACTCCTTGATTGTGGTTTAAGACCACTCTAACAGCCCGCTGAGAACTTTGTCTCTCTTTATTGTTTGTGTCAATCACGACTCGGGATACTAGCATCGGGCCTCTATCAAATCAATTACATTCGCCACCTTACCCCCTTTCATGTATTTTGAACCTTGTCACCTAACTGTTCACCCTCGCTACTTAATCACTTGAGCCCTTGAGAGTTGGCTCAAAATTGACCTAAAGTACTGTGGGAGTTTGGGATGGTGCGGGCATGTGGGCAGAGATCGGTGAACGATGCTGGAAATGCCAGAACTCGAATGAGCAGCGTTCACAGATGAGGAGGCTCCAGAAGACACTAAGAAATGGTCACCACAAAAGCAGCGATGGGGTAGCCAACCTTCGTGCATGCAGAACCTGAGCGCGAGATTATCGTTTGATGCCACAAGCATAGGAGAGTGGGAGACCGAGGTGACGGCGCCGTTGTGGTAACTACAGGACATGGATAGCCACCTGCACAATGAGCTTGTCAAACAAATGTCTTTCTGGTTTCATCAATTAAATTCATTTCAAGTCCTTTGATGCTTGCCCCACTCCATTATGACTTTGAACCGCGCGAGCATCCCCCTTTGTCTTCCCTCATGTTCTCATAATCCTATGCCTTTCGATTTTCAAGTGTGGGTGTGCGGCCTCATGGCGTGTAGTCTATGTGGTACAAATTTCCATCTGAAGGGTTTGCGGGTAATGTGCGTGGACGGCAACTAGCGGGCGGACATTTGAAGGATGTTGTTGAGGAAACGACAAAAGACTAGTCGGGGTCTGTGGATGAGGAAACGGCATTGGTGGGTCACGTACCCCCATGGCGGGGAGGTGGTGAAGGTTTTTCCGTTCTGAGCGGTGTTATGGTGACGGCCTCCTGAAGGCACTTGGGCCACTAGAAAGCATGGACTTAGTAGAGCCTAGTCATTAGGCGGCGGAGGCTGGGTAGGGGAAAACCACACATGAATACCCGCAAATGTTTGGACTTAGGCATTTTGGATTAACGGGGTCAGCTAGTTTGTGACAACAGTGAAGACGGAAGGACCAATTGCGGAGCCCACTGTGCAGGCGGATGTCAAAGGTTGGCCGCTATGAGAATGGCGAAACAGGAATGGGGTCCCACCTAAGGCAACCCACAAGAGTGGGTCCGTAGAGCATGAAGGACTTGGTGGAAAACATGGGGGAAGGGTTCGCACGCTGGGCGGACTTTGAGCTAGGCCGCAGAAAAATGGCAGATCGCAGCAGCAAATAGCAGAGGGATACCTACGAATGCGAGTCCATAAGGATCAACGGACACCAAGTGAAGAGTGAACAGAAGCCCGCAGGAGCTGGCCTGCAAGGGAAAATGACTTGGTGAAACCCAACTAAGTGAATTGGGCCAATGTGAAATTGGTCATTTTAAGGTTCATGGTCGATTTGGGCTTGGAAACAGGGATGCGCAAAATGAGACGAGCTCAAAATGACCTAACCTGAGCAAAAGAGGGGGATCCTGCCCGTAGCGGGGCGTGTGTACAAAACATGCATAGCAATACCCTATGGATCTAATCTGTATTTCTCTTTCTTGGGCAATAAGCCCTCTTGTATTTGAGAAATGAGCTCTAGGCAGTGTGCCTGAATGCAAGTGCATTCCCATTATTATTCGTATACTTTTAACAGGGTATAATCTTGTGGACTAACATCCACCGTGGTTTTTCCCCTAACAGGGTTTCCACGTAAAAAATCTTGGGGTTCTCTATGTTTTTGATGTGTTGATTGTTTATGGTTTATTGTTCATGCATCAGATCTGAAATTGAGTTAAGATAAGTTTGAGTTAAAAGATTGAAAATTTAAAATAATTTGTGACAACTGATTCACCCCCCGCTCTCAGTTGTTTGTCCTTGTCTTTCCAACAATTGGTATTAGAGCAAATTCCTCTTAAGAAGTTTAAAAGCTTGAGGTAATCTGTGATGGCATCATACAAGAAGGAAAGTCCTAGATTTGATGGAAAAAACTACTCACTATGGAAAACCATAATGGAATGTCATTTGAGGTGTTTAGGTGAACACTTCTGGAAGATTACAAAGAAAAAATATACTATCCCTCAGAATGGTCATTCCACTCCTGATGAGATTAAAGATGTTGAGAATAATATCAGAGCTATGGAAGCTTTGTTGAGTGCTCTGACAGATTTAGAAATGACAAATGTGATAGGTCTGAAGATAGCTCATGAGATGTGGATGAAGCTGGAGACTTTGTATGAAGGAGAGGTACATGTGAAGGTCGCTAAGCTACAGAGTTTGAAAGGAAAGTATGAAAATTTGAAGATGGGTGAAGATGAAAATATTTTTTCTTTTATGCAAAGAGTAAATGAACTTGTGATGGATATTAGATGTGTTGGTGGTAACTTAGATGAACAAGAAATTGTAGCTAAAGTGCTCAGATCATTGCCTTCCTCCTACAAATTAAAAGCTCATGTTATTGAAGAATTTAGATCAGTAACAAATGTGACAAGGGATATGTTGATTGGTAAACTTGTTGCCTTTGAATTAAGTGAATTTGGTGATTCCGCCCCTAAGACTGAATCTGCATTCAAGGTTTTTGTACCCGAAAGAAACATGTAAAGATATGATCTGGGAGAAAGTTCTAGAAAGACATTCAAATATGAGGAAGAGATGAAAAAGCTTGAAGAAGAAGAAAGAGAGGTTGAAGAGCTGGAACCATTGATTGTTAAGAAAGAAGGCAGTGGACAAGGTAAGTATAAAGGAAAGTTGCCTATTAAATTTTTTTCTTGCAATAAAATAGGTCATTTTGCTTCAAGATGTCTTGAAAGAGTTCCTAGGCCTACACCCTACAAACCTAGATTTCAAAAGAAGTGTTATTTTGTTGAAGGTGTGACTAATGAAGAATATGATAAATAAAATGGAAATGAGGATGAATGGGTTTCCATTGCTATCAAGGAAAATGGTCTGGTGGCTACTGAATCTGCTAAAGATGAGAAATCTCTTGCAACCCAAATTGAAGAAAAGGATGAGTGGGTTATTGACAGCAAATGCTCACATCATATGACTGGTGACAAAAGCAATTTTTTAAGTCTAGAGAAATATGATGGTGGGGTTGTAAGTTTCAGAGATAACAATGTTGGTGTGATCCGTGGCAGAGGATCTATTTGTCTTGGTGGTAAACATAACACTGATGATTTCCTTTATGTTGAAGGCTTAAAACACAACCTATTGAGTTTTGGACAGATGGTGGACAAGGGTTATGATCTTCAGCTCAAGGATGGAAGATGCACAATACTTGGAAGTTCTGGGAATATGATTGCTTCAGGTACAAAGACAAAAGGTAATATTTTCACCTAAGTGTTGGTAATGTAAGTTGTTTAATTGCTCAAGTAGATGAAAGCTGGTTATGGCATAGGAGGTTGTGTCATGTGAATTTTGATAGCATTGTCAAGGTAAGTTCCATTCAAGCAGTAAGAGATCTACCTAAGCTAGTGAAACCTGCTAACACAATATGCAAGGAATGTTAGATGGGTAAACAGACTAGAGTCTCTTTTCGGAGTAAAAAGCATCATTCTAATGGAGTATTGGAGCTAGTGCATACTAATCTATGTCATCCCTCCAAAATTAGAAGTCTACAAGGAGAAAGGTATTTTATGCTGCTTATTGATGATTACTCTAGAATGATATGGGTTGCTTTCTTAAGAGAAAAATGTGAAGCATTAGAGAAGTTCAAAAGTTTCAGAGCTATGGTAGAGAATGAGAAAGATCTAAAGATTAAATGCCTAAGGTCAGATAGAGGTGGTGAGTTCACCTCCAAGGAGTTCAATTCTTTTTGTGAAGAGCATGGAATCAAAGAAAATTTATTTGCTCCCCAAACCCCTCAACAGAATGGAGTTGTAGAGAGAAAGAACAGAACAATTTTGGATGCTGCTAGAACAATGATGATTGAAGGAAATGTGCCTCACATCTATTGGAGAGAAGTTGTAAACACTGTTGTGTACACTTTAAATTGGGTAAATGTTAATGCTATTTTTGGTAAGACTCCTTTTGAGCTATTGTTTGGTTATAAGCCTACTATTAAATATTTCAAGATTTTTGGAAGCAAGTGCTACATTAAGAGAGATGAGGACATAGGAAATTTTGATGCAAGAAGCGATGAAGGAATCTTTCTAGTTTACTCTATCAAGAGCAAGGCTTACCGATGCTATAACAAAAGATTAAGAAAAATGGTTGAAAGTGCAAATGTCAGGGTTGATGAGGATTCTGCTAGATCATCTAGATACTGTGGATATATTCAGATGACCAGCAAGATAGTTCAAACAAAGGGAAGAATGCTCAAACACATAATCAAGTTCAAATTGTTCCGGTAAATCAAGAAAGTCAAGAAGGAGAGACAAATGGAAGTGCAGAAGAAAGAACAGAAGAACTAGAAGTGCGAGTGAATCCTAAAACTCTAAGGTATGTGAGATTGAATCATTCAGAAAATCAAATTATAGGAGATAAAAATAAAGGCGTGCAAACTAGAAGAAGGATTGTAGAAGAGTATTGCCTGATTTCCAGAATTGGGCCTAAAAATGTCAATGAAGCTTGCAATGATGAATACTTGGTGGAAGTTATGAAGGAAGAAATAATGCAGATTGAAAAGAATAATACATGGATTCTTGTTCCCACACCTAAAGACAAAAATGTGATTGGTACTAAATGGGTCTTTCAGAATAAGCTGAATGAACAAGGTGAAGTGATCCGGAATAAAGCAAGATTGGTATGTAAAGGGTATTCACAAATAGAAGGTATTGATTTTGAAGAAACCTTTGTGCCTGTTGCCAGAATTGAAGTTGTAAGATTATTTCTTACTTATGTTGCATATAAGAACTATAAATTCTATCAAATGAATGTGAAGTCAACTTTTTTGAATGGTGAGTTAGAAGAAGTATATGTTGAACAGTTGGATGGATTTCAACTGACTGACAAGGAAGACATGGTTTGTTGATTGAAGAAAGCATTGTATGGACTCAAGCAAGCCCTCAAAGCCTAGTATGCTAGACTGGATAAATACTTACTGAAGCTTGGATTTAATAAAGGTATTGTTGACAACTTGTATTTTAAGTTGGATCATGATAAAGAATTGATTATTGAATTTTTTGTTGATGACATTATTTTTGGAGGAGATGATGATTTATGTATGAAGTTTGCTGATGAAATGAAAAGTGAATTTGAAATGAGTATGATTGGTGAGATGAAGTTCTTTTTGGGATTGCAAGTCACTCAGACAGACAATGGTATTTTCATATCTTAGTCCAAATATGTGAGAGAGTTATTGAAGAAGTTTTGCATGGAAGACTCAAAGCCTATTGGTACACCCATGGTAACTAGATGCAAGTTAACATAGAATGATGATTCTCCTAAGGAAAATCAAACAGGATACAATTCAATGATTGGAAGATTGCTCTACTTAATTCAGACCAGACCAGACATCATGAATGTTTTATGTATAGTTGCTAGATTTCAAGCTGATCCAAAAGAATCTCATGTGACTGTTGTAAAGAGAATCTTCATATATTTGAAAGGAACAGTTGATTTTGGGCTTTGGTATCCTAAAGGTTATGATCTTACATTGAGTGCATATACTGATGCGGATTGAGCAGGAGATGTAGATGACAGGAAAAGTACTAGTGGTGGTGCTTTCTTCCTAGGGAAGAAGCTAGTGTCTTGGTTGAGCAAAAAATAGAATTCCATCTCCTTATATACTGTTGAGGTAGAGTATATTGCTACTGCAAATAATTGTACTCAAGTGATGTGGATGAAACAGATGTTCAAAGATATCAGAGTAGTATATGATGAGCCTATTGTCATATACTATGACAACTCAAGTGCAATAAACATATCAAAGAATATGGTGCTACTCTCTAAGACCAAGCATATATTAATCAAGTTTCATTTCCTAAGGGAAAAAGTGAATGATAAAGAAGTCAAATTGGAGTATGTTCCTACCAAAGAACAGGTTGTAGACATTTTCACCAAGTCGTTGCCAAAGGATACTTTTGAGTATCTTAGAGGAATTCTAGGGGTGATTACCCCTCCTGATATGAACTAGAGATGCATTTACTTCCATCAAATGTATGCTTCAAAGCTATATTCTGATCTGGATTGATGTTTATGTGGTTGCTACTCAAGGGGAGTAGTCAGATGTGCAACTATGTGGTTCAGAGCTTGTATGTGGGAAGATAATGTTTATCTTTTCCATTGATGTCAAAGGGGGAGAAGAGTCATGTGAAAAACTATGAATTATCTAGGAGAAGAGTCTTGTGGGGAGAAGATCATGTAGAAGAAGTTGAGGAAGAAGAGTCAGAATCTAAGGGGGAGTAAGTGTTGATTGAGAGTTGTGTTGATGGTGTTTTTCACATCATGTGTTGCCATCAATGCCAAAGGGGGAGATTGTTGGATGTTGTGTTGTTGGATGTTGTGGTTGTGTTGCTGATATGTGTTTTCCATTGATGTCAACACTATTAGAATTTGATGTATTGAAGGTTGTATATGTTGAGGATATTGAGAAAATTGTTAAAAGAAAGAGTTGTTGGTTTCCAATGGAACAGTGAAGGTCATGAAGGTGTCTTGATTCGTACATCGATGATAAATTGTTGTGGACTAAATATTTTATTATTGAGAGTATCTTGTTTATCCACTGAAAGTTTCAGAGGTCTACATGAATTTTTGATCTTGTTATGAACAGTTGTGTTCTGACAGTTTTTTTGTGGTTTCAGTTAGTATTCCTCAGTGAAGTTGATATGATTCTAGTAATTTTAGTTGTTGTGGATGTCTCTATGTTGGTTCTTATTGTGTGTGGATGCTTCTAAATCATTCCCTATCTTTGTTACATGTTCGCGTTGATTAGTGTGTTCGTGGTCAAAGATTTTTCTCATATGTGTTCGGGTTTTCATGTTCTTGGCCGACATGGTGGTTGTAACGTGTTGTGGATCCTTGGAGATTAAAATTTGAATGTTTAGCATGCTCGAGGATGTTTTTTTGGGTCACAACATAATATTGGCCAAAAGTGTTTGATTCGCATTGGAAATTTATTTGTAAATTTGGGCCGACATTGCATATATGTTTTATATTTTCATATTTCTTTTGGTCGACGAAGTTGTTGATGAAATCCATGTTGCAGATATATAAGAGAGGTTGTTTGTTCAAATTGAAGGGTGCTCAGTGTGCTCCTATGTGTGTATGTGTGAATATCATTCGATTGCATAGCAGAGTGTGAAGAAGTTTGAGCGAAGTGTGAAGGAGTGTTTCTGTGCTTAATCAAAACTGTAATCAAGCTTTTGGAGAAGCTATTTTCTTAATTCATACACTGCGGATCTAATCCTTATTTCTCTTTCTTGGGCAGTGAGCCCCCTTGTATTTGAGCAGTGAGCTCTAGGCAGTGTGCCTAAATGCAAGTGCATTCCCATTATTATTCTTATACTTTTAACAGGGTATCATCTTATGGACTAACATCCACCGTGGTTTTTCCCCTAACAGGGTTTCCACGTAAAAAAATCTTGGTGTTCTTTATGTTTATGATGTGTTGATTGTTTATGATTTATTGTTCATGCATTAGATCTGAAATTGAGTTAAGTTTGAGTTAAGATTGAAAAGTTTAAATAATCTATGACAACTAATTCACCCCCCCTCTTAGTTGTTTGTCCTTGTTTTGCCAACACTAAGGTAGTTTGATCAAACCCTCTTCAATTGGAATGCTTTAAAGGGAACTTTTTAAGGCTTAAATCATTATAATTTCTAAAAATATGTGATTTCAGCAAAAATCAGAATCTCCCAGAAATTGTAAACCAGCTTTGTGGGATCACCCAGCTATGTCAGAGTAAAAATGGAAGTAGCGGTTGGACACAACATATCTTTCCCCAAGGACTAAGCATAAGTTTGGCACAGTGAAACTGGAAGTCCTAATGATAAAGACCTTTTCAAGCCTTTGTGGTGTGATGCTCCCCAAGAAAACATTATGTCTATGAGAACAACCTAAGAAAATTGGAGAATCCATAGCTAAGAAGTGAATGCAAAAACCTAGAACATAACGGAATTACAGAAAATAAAAAAAGAGAAAGAAAAGAGAAGTGTGGAGAATTCTAGAAAAAATGCACGAATTTATAGAGAGTCGTAAGCCGAGTTGCGATACATAGTTGCCTTGAGTAATTTTTTTTGGAAATCGTATGCAAGGTGGCAGCTGAACAATAATCTTCAGAATAAAAGGTTAAATCAAATTAATTCTTTACACACATATCTAGTGAAATTGCTTCAAATTTGAGTAGTACGGAGATTGTGAATCAAGCAAGTTGGAGATTTCAAAATTAATAGTGGTCATTTCAAATATAAAAAAAAAGTTGTATTAATTATGGTGTTATGTGTGTGAATTATACAAGAGAATGAAGATGGCAAGGTAATACACGTCATCACCTGCATGAGTTGGAAGGATAATACATGCTAAGCAAGGTGTGCGAATTTAATGCAAAAGAAATGTGATTGCGTTTCAAGGTAATCATGATATTTTGATCCATTAATGAAGTGCAACACCATCAAGTTGAGATAGTTAGCAGAAGTTTTAGAAGTTGCCATAAAATTTAATTGGAATGGTGGTAACTAATGTTTTTAAATTTATATTTAAATTTGGTGATTAAGTTGTCTATTGCTAAATTTTAATTTATGCATATTTTCTAACATATAGCAAGCTACAGTTAGCTAGGATTTGGCATAATTAGTGAAATTTAGCTGGAAACACATACTTACAGGGAATCATTAAATAAGTTTTTGGGAAGTAGTAAGTTGATGAAGGGATTTACATTGAATGAAAAATCAAAAAGTAACCTTCGCTACCATTGTAATTCCCAACCTAATAGCAGTGCTTCAATGCTTGCAAGTGTATAAAAGAGCTATTATTACAATATCCAAAGTGAAAATGAGCTATCATTGCTATATCAAAAAAAAGGGGGAGATATCAACTCTTTAGGCTATCCAAATAACTCTGATGGGGCTATGGACGCCTGACCGATAGTAGAGCTATGTTTGGGGGAATTACGGAGATAACCTTGTCGGGGTTATGGACACTTGATTGGCAGCAAGGCTCTATCCCTAGTTGGCTTTGGAGGATTACTATATTATGTAGTTCAATGTTAATGAACTGATTCTTTTTACTAAGTTCCGAAAAATAGAATTAATCAGAGCACACGCGGATGTTTCCAATGGAGTTTTACTTTTTATGCCAGAATCTAGGTAAAGGTAGAAAGTTATTGTTTTAAAATATTTATAAGTTTTAATTTGCAACTGGTGATTTAATTTCAAGTTTGATTTAAATTTGGTTTTATTGGTTGCAAGTTGTTGTGTGGTCTCACAACACGCCCCAAGACTGAAAAGACTTGGGGACCCAAGTGAAAAAATATAACTCTTATGGCAGGAGCTAATTAATTGGAAGATCACCGGAAGTGAAGAAAGGAAGAGAAATCTTTGATAAAAGAGTACTTTGTATTGTAAGTGTTTTGTATACCGAGTACTGGGTACCGGAAACACATAAAAGGTGGAAGGTAATGTGAAGTTTAAAGTGAAAGGCTCTGGTCCAGTAGGAAGGATTCTGGTATAATGGAGTTTCGGTATAACCGAGGTCTGGGAAAGTAAGTGGGTAAAGCTGAATACTGGGTACCGGGTTGCAATGTGAAATGAAATGTTAAAATTTTAGATTTGTCCAATGATCCCAGTGATCCGGTATATGTACAAGGATTCATGATATGCTTTTTGAAAGACATGTTAATTATGGATTTTTTATACTAACATTTGAATAATGGTTTTATTTACATGAGATGTTATAGTATGTTTTGTTTTTTTTTTAAAGGGGATTTAATATATGGAATTTGTGATTGCAGGAGATATCGATTGTGATGCAAGGCTTGGGTATGGACGGTCAGGAAAATTGTATTGGCGAACAAACCTGATGTTATTACCAGGTTTTGTGATGCACTTAAGGAGCTCATGTTGGAACAGGGTTCGTTGCAAAGATGGGCCAATTACCAGAATATAGGGATGCTGGAGTTCAATCATGTAGTAATAAAGTGTATCTATTCTGGGAGTAATTTATTCCTAGAATGTTCAAATAGAGGAACCTGAGATATAGGAGTTTGACTTCCACCTGATCACTCTGTTATAATGGGAAGCTCCTATATATCTTTGTTTGGTTAGATTTGTTCGATTTCAGAAGGAATCCTGACAAAGATGAAAAAGTAGAACCCGAAGAGCTTCAATAAGTAATTGGAGTTGACTTCCATTGACTTCAATTGCAATTCTCCTATTGGTCACAATATTCCATGTGCCTTGACGAGATTGGTCCCTTAGATTTCCTCTCATGTATTTGTCTTATCCTATCTGAGCCCTGTGTTCTATAAAAGGCTAGAGGATGCTTCATTTTTATTTTAAGTTCATAATTTGTGGATGTTGGAGGAGCATAAACTTTTTTAAGTTTTGTTCTTTTTTCCTATTTTTTGAACCATTCCGACGTAAAAATTTGTATGCACATAGACATTAATTGATATCAGAGATTTATGGATAGCTACCTATCTCAATATCTTTTGTAGTTGGTTTTGTAAGTTCGATCGAACAAGACTGTATGTTGCGTTGTTTAAGGGTGCATACAGAACCTACTCGATGTCCATAAATGAAACCTTCTCTTTAAAAGCTTACACCATTTTATACGTAGCTGTGAAGCAATTTGGTGAAATATAAAGCAGTTTGCTCTGTTTTGATTAATACTTTTGGGGCATCCATGGAGAATAACCAGGAGAAACTTTTATTTTTTAGTATTTTTTTATACTTTTTTTTAGAATAGATGTTTAATATTTTGAAAATGTTCCAAAAAATATAAATGAATGGAAAGAATTTTGTTGAAAATATTTTATTTTCCATGAAGTTGTTGAATGCTTAATGCTAAATCTACTTAAGTGATAGCAAGAAATTTATGATGTTTCATGAAATATTATGTCAAATCTTTTGGTTTCATGATATTCAAATTTATTAATTCAATTTGAAATGTTATCTAAAATGTTCAAAGAGTAGTCGTAGTCCCCTTGAGATTAACAACAAATGTCACATCATTACCCGAGAGCAACCCTAGTGCAACCATGACCTGGTTATCAGAGACTTGGGATTGAACGAAAGCCAATCTTTGTCCTGTGAATGCTGAATTTACCTTTAGGTTTTCTTTGTTTCATATCTTTCAAGAAGGATAGGCTCTTCGTGGTCTTGTCTGTGGAGATTTTATTCGACCTGTTTACTACGAGTAAAACCATCGTCAACAAAGAGCATACTTAACTTTTCAAGATCCATCAATATCTTTACTCAAGATCTCCCAAAATAATAACCAAAGACATTCAACCTACTTTGATACCATGTAAGTTTTGGCTATGGAGATAGTTACCCAAGATCTAGAGGCCTAATAAAAAGCACAAAGAAATTTGATGATTAGTATGTCAAGAATAAATAGTGTTCCTATTGAAGAATGCAAATAGAATGAACATGTGGATTACATAATGTATGAGAGACCCTTGGTTATATAGGCCAAGTTGAGACATAGGAAAACATAAAATTATGACAAGTGTCTTAATCTTATGATATGAGACATAAAGCACGATAAGTATCATATGTGTACTCTAAGTAAACTTAACTAGAATCTATTGTGAATAAGACATAAGAAGTAAACCAATTATGTAATATCTATGTTCACACCAACAATAGTGACCATATAAGAAGTATCATTGTGGTAATCATTTTTTCTTTCTTTTCAAATTTATGATTGCTATAGGTCACAAAACAAAGTTGTATAATTTATGGCTCATAAAGGGATGATGCTAAAGGACTTTACCTCATTAGAAATTAAGGATATTAAATATTGAGATAATTTAGCCTCTATCATAAAACGAGATTGAGCATATTAGGTGGTTATTAATTATGTTTTAATGTCATGATTGTTGAGAAAGGGGTGTTGTACAATTTATCCAATAATGATGTTAATAATGTAAAATAAATATTTAATTATGATGCATCTAGGGATGTGTGGGATAAGTATTCTTGGGGAATACTTGTATGTTGTAAAGAACATTAGATAATTTTTTAATGTGCCTAGATCACTTGGAAAAATATTTACTTTTAGGGTCATGGTTTAGTTAGCTCATGGTTTTGAGACACATGGTTTATGTAATATCACTTAAATGGTTTTGTGTAATATTGTTTTATAAATAAAACATATGAGTAGTTCTTTGGGTTGGTTGGATTGAACACCTCTTACTAATTGCATATTTGATTAAGATGTGCAGATACATGGTTCTCATTTTCTGGTCACATGGAGAAGTGCAATTGAGTTGCTTGGTGCTTCAAAGGCTTTGCATGGAGACTCTACAAGTGTATTGTAATTTTATTTGAGGTAATATGTTGAGTTGTTTGGGTGCTTTTGGAGGCTAGGTTTTTTTGGAAGGGCTTTCCCAAGGTACATTTGGTGTTATATTGTGGTATAATTTCTTATTATTTTACAATGTAGATTAAAAATACTTGTTTTGCATTATTTCTCTCACAAGGGTTATACAGAATTGGTATATTTCCCTATAATTTCCTTTCAACAATGATATGGTGGGCATGTTATGTGAGTACAAGAATAATTATAGGGTTGTAGGAAACTTGCATGGTGCAATATGAGATAGATGATACAAGAGGCTATTGGCTATAATGTTTTGTAGTCTCATGCTAGGTGTTGGTGTTTGTTACGGTTGTATTTTGGAAAGTACAACTAGATTTTACAAATTTGCTTAGCTTTTTGGCATAGGGCTCCAATTACTACTATGTGTAGGTTATTTCCTTACCATGGCAAAGGGCAAGTTGCCTTAGGATTCGTTAAGGCAGGGCTCTATCTCAAGCCATTGCCTTAAGAAATTTTTTAATTGTGATGAGGTGGTCAATTTGCATCCAGTGAAAGTCATTTTAGGTGAGTTTGGTTGACAATAGCCATTTTTGATCAAGTGCAATAATTTTAGTGGAGTTTAAACATAAATTAAATAGACAATGGAGAATAATAAAGTACGAAAATTATAATGGAGTTGCTAATTTAGCTTGAAGGGAATGTGGAAGTAAAAGAAAGTGAGATGTTTTTTGGTGAGGTTGGATATATGTCCAATAAACGTAGGCATCAATCACCAAGTATTATGCTAGAAACATCAATAATATAATCATAAGAAGAGATGCATGAATTATACATGCATAACAAGATTTTGGAAGATTTTTATCAATATTAACATAACCATGAGAAACATGGTTGTTTTTTTTCATAATAACTTTGGAGTTGACCAATAGATTCATAATTGCACTGTTATAAATTGGACCATTGACTAGGATTGTGTAGTAAATTAAGGTTATCAAAAGGATTAAGGTTCATTTTGAAATCACCTTGATTTAAGGAAATGAGATTTACAATCATGTCCCAAAAAGTGGAAGATGACACCTCCATGAAATTGCAATGCCTACGAACATTTATAATCTTACGTTTATAGTTGAGACTAAATTATTGTTGATATTTAATGATTATACATGGGGTAAGGTGTGTTCTTTACATCGTTAGATGGGGTTCCTTATATTTAAAGAGGTATCAATGAGCTAATGTCCATGTATTCCACTTGAAATCAATATGTGACATAATTTGACAGATACTAGCACGACCTACATACACGATATTTCTCTAAGACATTTAATGACATTCGTCCTTACTACCTCATCTATCTCTTGGAGATTTTTATTTTCTATCATAATAATAATTTTGATTGTCATCTATTTTCCTTTATATTTCTCCTTAGTTGGCAGCAATAAACAGTAAATTTGACAATTGATTACCTTCATACTACAAGCTCTCACAACCAAAATTTTGCTTTGTCTTCTATTAGATTTTGTAACTATCTACAAATTTGACTTTAGAAAATAGAATTAAAATTTTTTTTTTTAATTTTGCAAGAACCAAAATTCTAATTATGGTAGACAAAACATAATAATAGTTTATATTAATGTTTAATCCAAAACTCTTGATTATAAGCAATATGATCATATAACATTTCATAGACTGAGACAGAAGGTAATAATAATAGAGAATAGCCTAAAGTGGCTCAAATAAGGTACGGAATGTTGTACAAGCATTCCAAACTCCATGGAGTTCACTCCAAGATCTCTGGAATGAATGCCTAACTTACACAGTAAAGGAGTGAATAATTGCATGTCGAAACATGTCAAGGAGAAAAGATAGCTCAGAATCCCAAGATAATCTTCTACCTAATCACAAGAAAGAACCCTAAGCTTGTCGTGAATGTAATAATTGAAGTAATCCCTAGACGGTGGAGATGTATTGCGCTAATCACGTGAATCCAACGGTCCAAACTGGCCTCCAAGATTCCCTTCCGAGGCCAAGAAATAACATTACGGAAAGGAAAGCATTTAATGGGGTGGGAACAAAGGAGTGTGGTCGGGCCCACCGACGTCACATCTGCCCTCATCGTATTCGTCGGTGATAGTTAATGTTACATCAAATGCTTGCTTTATATTTTATCTTTTTCTTAATTAGAATATTCACATAACTTTTCACTGTCACCAATAAATAATAATGACCGTGATTTGGTTACGTTAGTTGACGACCGACTACCACAGTCCGTGTTTGTCGGTGTTCTGAACAGAATCCAGAGCGGAGATAACGGCTAACGGAACGGCCACTTTTTTTTTAAGCTAAATTTAGTGATGGTAAACTAAATTTGGGCTATGTATTTAGAATCACTTTCTTAAATATATATTTTTAAAATTAGAGATCGAAATATTTTTTTTGGTATTCAAATGTTTTATGTGCTAGTATCAAATGTTTTATGTGCTAGTATCAAATGTTTTTTTTTTTAATTTAAATATTTTATGTATTAGTATATCTTTAAGATAATCTAGATATCGAAACGTCTATTTTTTTATTGTCAAATTTAAAATAAATAAATAAAATATTGTATGAATTATTAGATGGGAAAAAACAAAAATCGTCGTAGTTAAACGATGAAAAGAGAATGTTGTGATTTTTTTTCCTTTAAACAATTGAAAAAATCAATAAAAAATCATTGCACATGAAAATAGAATGTAGATTTTTGTTTTCCTTTCATGGATTTGCTGACCACCTATATGTCATGCTTGCATTGTAGAGTTATGATTATATGATCATTAGAAGACGAGTTTTTTTGTCTTTTCAAAGTTTGTTTATTTTTAAATTTTCTTGTTGAGAAAATGTATCTCAACCTTACATTCCTAATATTCGTATTTATTAAGTTTTATTTATTTACTAATTTGTCTTCACATAAGGAGTGGGGTATCCTACTATGAGGTGGCAATCTTTGTCACATGTCAAATACTTTAGGAAGTGTGTAAAAGACCGTAAGAGCATCTAATGTCACTGTGATGAGTAAGAGCATGTGAGGGGGGTTACATTGAAATTGTAATCAATATTATGAGAGGTCAAGAGACATCTTTAAATGAATTGAATAGGTCAAAATGGGGCACCCAAATATGGCAAATTCTATGATAAGTTATGTCAGTTGTAAGAGCACATTATAAGTATAGTTTTGAAGATGATGACCAACTTGGACATTCAAATTTCAGCCATATATGGTGCCAATTTTGGGTCATCTTTTGTTCCATGGTTTTGGAAAATCAATCTTGGTTTGTGGTTTGATATTTGTCTATTTACTGCTACTTCGAAATAGAATATGCAAATAATTTGTTTGGATGTTTGTAGCTATTGTTATGTTGTTTGAATTGCTCCAATTTTGTATGTTAGTGATATTCTTGTAAGGGTATGTACCTGAGATTGTATTATAGTCTTTGTTCTTTTATAATACATTTGTTTCATGCTTTGGAGTGGAGGGTTTTTGTTCCAAAATGATTTTCCCCATTTAAACCTCTGTTATGGTAATCACTCATTGTGTATTATTTCTTGTAATAGTAAGAATGGAATTGTTTTTGTACATACCTCCTCGAAAATGTTAGCCATATCCACACCTTTTGATCCCTTTCATTTTCATAGCTTATGGGGATCATAAATTTCTTGATCTCTTCTTAGAAGAGATGTTTGGCATCGACAACTTTTTAGAAGTAGATCTCTAAAAAGATCTTATAATAAATTAATTACTTCCTATTTCCAACCAACTTATTTCATAAAGAAAAAAAGACTCCAACTAACTTTCAAATTCTCAGAAGAGATGTTAGACATCACAAACATAATGACCCCTAGCCTCACTACCATCACTCACTTTTTTATACCCTTATACCAAAAATATTACTTAAATAATTTACAAATCATTATATATATACTTTCTTTTATTAAATTTCACACATTTTTTAATATTTTATTTTTCTTAAAAAACCTCTATTCTTGTTCTTATCCTCTTTACACTGTATCTCTTTTAATTATATAAATTAATCTTAATCTCTCATAAACATTACTATATTCAAGATATCAATGCTATTGAAAAGGCATAGAGCAATGAGTAGTTGTTAGGAGTGGATGCCAGTGTTGCACATTAAAAAACATTTACATTGACCCAAAATGATGACATTTAAGAGTATAAAATGAAAGTAATGCATAGTTAAACTAACTTATGTGGGGATCCTTAACCTTGGAAGACTTGTGCACTAAAGCTGAGGAACATTAGGCAACCCTAGGCATTCAATTTATAAAGTAAGAGAGCATCACGAGGAAAATAAACAAAAAAATACATAAACTTCATCAATAGCAGGTAAGTTTTGGACGGCACATTATAGTGATTATTTCTTGGGATCCTTTTTTAGGGATGATGGAGATGAAAAGTATTATATTATTCGTGGAAGGAAACATTATTAAAGGAAAAAGGAGAAATCATAGCTAACATGAACATAAAAGGCAAACTAAAGCTGATTCCAAAACATCCTCCACAAATCTTCTTTAGATATGAAATTATTCTTTGCCATCTTTTCAAAGAACCTTGTTGAAAAAAGATTCCATTTCTTTTCAACATTCTCTCCCACTTTGTCCTTTTTTATTTAAATAATAAAGATCTTATATTATTATTGAAAACCTTGTACAACAAAGTAACTTTCAACACCAGAATTTGAGCACAAATAAATGGCACTTTAATAGATATTGTGTTAACACATAGTAATACATATTGCAATTAAAACATTGTACATGTGAAAATGTGGACAATCCATGATATGGTTGATATTATGCCTTTTGAGGTTTTTAATGAAAATGAAGAGTTTAATGATTTGACAAGTTCAAGAGTTTAAAGAGTTAGATGTGTATTAGAATTTATTTTAATTGAAATATTTTATGTATGTATATGTATAGTAGTTGATCAAGTTGTTTGTCTAAAATAATAAGGTCAAGGGCTTAAGATTTTTCTTTCATTTTTTGAACAATTAACATAATATATGAGATATCATAAAAAGGCCTTCACAATGACTCAATCTATTGACGATTTTCTGTAC
>VDFB02390336.1:0-21799 GCA_007258455.2 Sequoia sempervirens | reverse complement strand
ATGGTAGTTTGCCCAACCAGAAAGCTAAGGGAGGAAATAGTGGATGGTGTATGGGTTCTCGATGGATGTGGTTTCTACTTAAGGTGGTGGGTCATGGGCTTTAATCTCTCAAGTCATGAAATGGAGATAGTGCAAGATTGGTATAGATTATCTAACCTCTCATCAAAGTATTGGGAGCCCATTATCTTGGAGGAGTTTAGGAACTACTTGGGAACCTTTGTTTGTGTTGAAGAGTGTAAAGATGGAAAGGAAGCATCAACATATGTCAGGGTGTGTGTAGAAAACAATCTGATGAGGCATATGTGGGATGAAATTGAATTGATATATGATTACAGGAGTTGGGTTTGTTCAAAAGATAAGTGTAGATTCCATCACCAACCACTCATTGGTGTGCCCCTTGGTCTATAGATCCTCACACTAGAAAGCAAGTAAAGCAAGGGAGGTCGAGGCCTCATCATCGCATGTGGTATCAGTGGCTAAAACCCATGCTTTGTTAGAGCCAAAAGATCATGAGGTGGATAGAAGGGCATAACCAATGGTGATAAGAAGCCCTCTTCCGTTGAATCCTATTATGGGAGGAGATATGTCGGCCCTTCAGCTAAGGGCTGTGGATTTGGTTACCAATTCCCATGTGGCAGATACTATGCAAGAAGATATGGTGGGGATGGAAGTGGGTGAGGATCAAGAAATTGAAAAGAATATGGCCTTAAATGTAAAGATCTCAGAAGTTTTGGAAATTTTGGGGGAAGACTGCCAAAATGTGGAGTTGAACTCCTTGATAGAGGTTGGTAGAGAACTGGTTGAACTGGTTGAAGCAACTAAGAATAGCTCATGGGAGCTTGAGGATGGGAAAATGGCAAAAGATGATTTCCTAGCACACGAGACTGGTGGTGTGGCAGATGATATTGAAGGCTTCGGCTTTCAATCAGGAAAAAAGAGGAAATCAATTTCAAGATTGGAATCAACTAGAACCAAGCTAGGCATTTGTCAAAAGGACTTGTTTAAGTCTACTCTAAATTTTGGAGAGAATAAAAAATAGGGAAGAATCTCAAATCAAGAGAAATGGAAATGGGACGGTGAAGCAAATGGCCAAAAGAAGATTGAATTCATGATGAAAGTAGGGAAGAGCGAGACTCTTCCTGAATAGTAATGAGGCTCCTTATGTGGAATGTCAAGGGCCTTAATGCCCCTAACAAATGGAGCCTTACTAAGTTCCACATTGATGCTTGTCAAGTGGATTTAGTCCTTTTGCAAGAGACAAAACTTGGAGACTAGGATTTGGTGAAGTTCAGCAAAAAATTGAAGCTTTGGAAATGGTTAAGCGTGGAGGTAGATAGTGCATCGAGCGGTTTGTTAACTATTTGGAGGCCTTAAATAGTTTTAGTGGAAGTTGTTGAATCCAGTTGACATTGGATAGCTTTTCGGGTAAGAAGTTTAATTTCAAACCTTCATTTTATGCTTGTTAATGTTTATGGACCTTCTTCTTGCCTACAAAAAAGACAAGTGTGGCATGAGTTAGATCAAATTCTCAATCGCCCAAGGGTAGAATTTTGGTTTTTGGGGGGCGATTTCAATGCCATCTTAAGATCAACAAATAAAAAAGGGGGGGTTGGCAAAGTCCTTCAATCCCAAAAATATTTTCAACATTTTGTGGAGAGAAATTCGTTGGTAGAAATGCAAATTGGAAACGAGAACTTTACTTGGACTAACAGAAGGAAAGATTTTTGTAGCATAGCGGAAAAGCTTGATAGATTTTTCTTTAAAGGGAATTTGGGTGCCTTCCCTTTTACCATGGATAGTAGAATCAATTCGAGGGCGGGCTCAGATCATTTTCCAGTCCAATTGGTGATTGAAGGTGAGAAGGGGCCAGTTCGTTGCCCTCTTAAATTGGAATTAATGTGGTTCAAGGACTCAAAGATTCTAGATATGATCAAACAATGGTGGATGGAGTGCAAACCAGGTGGCTCGAAGATGTTCAATATTGTGGCTAAACTGAAGTTTGTCAAGCAACAACTTAGGCAGTGGAATAAAGATTATTTTAAAGACATCTTTGAGGAGAGGTCGAAGACTGTCATTGAATTGGGAAAGCTAGTTGAGGATATTATTAATCACGGAATGGATAATGAAAGTTTTGAACAAGAAAAGGCTTTGACTTTGAAATTGAATGATTTGTTGGCTAAGGAGGAATTATTTTGGAGGCAAAAGTTGAGGGAGGTCTAGCTTAAAGCAGGTGATAGGAATACAAAATATTTCCATAATTCCACAAAGGTCTAACGGTAAATCAACAAGATTGCTAGTATCAAAGCCCCTGATGGCCATCTACTGGAGGATCCTCAAGAAATCAAAGATTTTACAATTGGGTTTTTTAGCAACCTTCTCAATGACTGGGAGGGATCTAATCTGGGAGTACAAAATGAAATTCTAAGGAATATTCCTACTCTAATTTATGGATCGCAAATGGAGGCATTGAATGCCTAGTTCACGGAAGAGGAAATAAAAGCTCTTGCCTTTGGATTAAATCCAGAGAAAGTTCTAAGGCCTAACGATTTTTTGGCATTCTTTCATAAATGTTGGGACTTTGTGGGTTTGGAAGTAACAGAGGCAATTGTGCATTCAAGGAGCACAGGGAAGATCCTAAGGGAGATAGATAATCCTTTTATAGCGCTTATTCCATAAAAGGAGAAGTTGGAATCATGGGATGAATTCTGTCCCATCTCTCTTTGTAACACATTATATAAAATTCTAGCAAAGGTTGTTGCAAATCATCTCAAGAAGCTACTGCTAATCATCATTTCTAAGGAGCAAACAAGGTTTGTGCCCGGGAGGTCAATCCTAGATGGAGTAATAATAGCGCAAGAAGTCATTCACTTTCTTCAAAAAACAAAAGAACCAACAATGCTACTAAAAATGGATATAAAGAAAGCCTATGATCGAGTAAATTGGTGTTTTCTATTTAAGGTTCTTGAGGCTTTTGGGTTCATAGAGATTGGCATGATTGGTTGTTTGGTTGGGTGGCTAGTCTGTGGTATTTAGTTCTTTTGAATGGCTCTCTAGAAGGCTTCTTTCTAGCATCGAGGGGTTTAAGGTAGGGTGATCCACTCTCCCCATTCCTTTTCATAATTATGATAGAAGATTTGGGTTAGTGGTTAGATAAGGCAAGATGTTTAGGTTGGATTGAGGGTCTTTAGGTAACTAGTATCCTTTCATCTGTTAACCATCAACAATTCGCTGATGACACAATGTTGTTTGGGTTTGCTTCTCTTAGAGAAGCTAAGAGGTTAAAAGGTATTTTGGATAAGTTCTCTTTAGCCTCTAGTCAAGAGTTGAATCTTGCTAAGTCAGAAGCATTCTTCTTTAACATTAGCAATGTGTTGGAAAATCAGATTTGATGGTGTTTGGGTTTCAGAAAAGGAGCGTTGCCTTGCAAATATTTAGGTCTCCCATTGACAAAAGGGACTCAGCATGGAAGTACTTAGAGTTCTTTGCTAGAGAAAGTAAAAGAAATACTCTCTACATGGAAAAGTCATTGGCTTTCTTGGGCTGGAAGATTAACATTGTTAAAATCAATCATTGTGGCCCTTCCCATTTACATGATTTCATGCCTTCAGCCGTCAATGGGAGCCAGTAAACCTATTAACAAATTAATGAAAAACTTCTTTTGGAATGGAAGTGGGGACCAGAAAAAATTTCCTTTGATCAAATGGCAGAAAGTGTGCAAATGAAGAGAGGAAGATGGTGTGAGATTGAAATTATGATACTACAAAACAAGGCACTTGGGGCTAAGCTAGCCTATGCTATACACTCTTGTCTAGAGCTAAAGTGGGTCAAAATTGTTAGAGCCAAATACTTGGATAATGAAGAAAACTGCTTTTTGAAGGCTAAATCTCTTCCAAATGGATCTCACATTTGGAACTTCATTGAGAATGCTAGGGATATCATTTTGGATTATTTAACTTGGGAGGTCAAAGGTGGTGAAGAGGCCCTTTTTTGGGAAGACTCATGGGAAGGTTTTCCTATCCTTGTAGAGGATCCTTCTCTTGCTCGGGTAAAAGAAAAGGCTAAACAGGTTTGGGGTGATAAAGTTCAAGACTATTTTGATGTACCGTTTGGCTCCTAGGATGGTTACTATCATTGGAAGTCACTTAGCTAGATGGGTTTGGAGGATCAAGAAGTAGAAGCTTTCAAGAAGATTTTGAAGGGGAGGAAAGTTTGGAAGAGGGTGAGTAGGGACAAAATTCAATGGAATGTGTTGGCCAAGGGGGAATATTCGACAAAGATTGGTTATGCAATTCTAGCCTCCTTAGAATAGGCTGAATTGAGACTTCCAATCAAACTATGCTGGAATAAGGCATGCCTCCCCAAAGCTGGTATTTTTCACTTGGGTTGCGGCCCAAGGCAGGATATTGATGGGGGACAAATTTGCAAAGCTAGGTTTTTAGGGTCCCTCTAGGTGTCCACTATGCAGGTGTGATGAGGAAACAATGGATCATTTACTTTTCAATTGCTAGTTCACACAAATTGTATGGGAGTGGTTGTGCTCTAAATTGTAGTGGAAAACTGCCTTTCCAAAAAAAATGATTGAATGGTTGAGCTCATAGCTAGTGCCTCTAAGGCACTCTTTGTTCCCTCAAGAGTTCTATAGGAAGTTTGGAAAGAGAGGAATAGGAGGATTTTTCAAGATATGGAAATGTTAATTCCCAAACTGCAATACAAAATCGAGGCATGTATAGTGGATTGCTTTAATGCAAGGCTTGAAGGGATGAATTCTAAAGAGAAAAATTTCATGGCCTGGGATTCTTTCATATTGAGGAACTAGTTTGGCATCAAGGGCCCTGCATTTGTGGGTGAAGGTGGTGTGGCGACAGCTAAAGAACACAACAAGGTGGTTTGGAGCCCTCCTGACCTAGGTTGGGTCAAATTGAATTTCAATGGTGCTTCAAAGGGTAACCCCAGACCTTCTGGTGCAGGATGTATTGTAAGGGATAGTAATGGGGAAGTGTTGGGGTCATTAGCAACAACTCGTCTTGACGGGTCAAACAATGCAACCAAGTTTCAAGCCTTACTCTTGTGATTAAATCTTTGTAGAGAATTAAAAGCGAGCAAGGCGGTAATTGAAGGGGATTCCACTTTAATCATCAATGCCTTGTGGTCAAGGAAAATTTTAAATTGGAAGATGGGGGAGAAGCTTGAGGTCGCCTTGGGTTAGATTGAAGGCTTTGAACAAGTAATGCTCAATCATATTTTGAGGGAAGGGAATATGGAAGCTAATCATTTGTCCAATTTGGGTGTGGTTGGTCCAAACAGAAAAGTGATTAATAAAATTTTAGTGTTTAAAGCCAGTGGGTGGTTGGGTGGGTGACCCTCCACATTGGCGGAGGAATATTGGTGGCATATGGCATGGCTCATATGAGGGGTTTAGATGTTGAGGAAAATAATGAAGCTGAGTCAAAAGATAATGTAAGCGACAGAGTACTCCATATATGGTGAGTTCATGCAATGAAGTTAGCTGACAAAGATCTCTCATGTGAAGGCATGCCTCGCTTTAAGGGATGAATGTGCAGGATGATCGATCGTGCAAGGAAAAATTACCTTACATCAAAATAATTCTTGGCTCATGCAAAGCGAGTTTGGCTTAGTTGTCGTGGGTGTTACTTATGGGTGGAGCAGCTGGTGGATTGGTATAGTGTGGTTAGCAGTGTTTATGAGAAGTTAAAAGTTGGGTGTGGGTTGTCTAGCTACGTTCAGCTTCTAGAGTCTTCTAAGGATGGCTTCGACTGGACACTCCAAATTCATAATTTTTGTCTTTGTAGAAGGGTTGGAGTCATTCGGTGCAGATACTCCTATTTCCTTGCAAGCGACAGAGAGACAAGCTGCATTTCAGGAGATAACTGATCAGAGGCTTAAGTGTGTCTTGCTCGATAAAGATCCCCTCGTCATGGATGCAGTTAAAATGGTTTTATGGAGGGGCCATCTTGGCAGGAAGTAGTATGCGAGGGATAATGCATATATCTCCTTGCGCTTCTTAGCCTCTTTGTTGGATGTCGATGTGCCCAAGGCAAAGGCCAAGGTGATGTTGGAACGCTTGTTTCATCAGGATTTGGTGGGTGGTTTAGAGGTGACTTTGAAGGCTACAATAGTAGGCAAAGGGATTTTGCATCTAGCGGATTTAGAGCTGCTCTAGAACACATATGAGGCAGTTAAATTCTTCCCTTTCCTCCTGGATTTGAAAGGGACGAAGCTCATGAGGCACAGAATGATTTTGGTCATGGAAGTGGAGTTTTTGAAAAAAGCAGTTAGGGTTAATGGTGGCGGATGACTTGGATTGGGTGGTGGAGTTCGACTCCTTTGCAAAATTAAATGGGTTTCTGTGATGTGCTACATTTTTTGGTTTGGTTCAAATTTTGTTCTATCTAGTTGGGACGTTAGTTTATGGGTTTTTTGTTGTTGGCTTGAACTCAACCATTTTTGTATGAATTAAGCTTTGATATCGCTCTGGTAGTAGTGGTTTGTAGTTCTTTTTTGGGCTTCGTTCAAGTGGTGGATTTTCCTACTAAAGCAAACGATTGTATGGTTTATTTTTAAATATAATATAACAAACTCTTACATATCAAAATAATAATAATAATACATGTTTTAGTCTAATTATTTTTAGAGGTGTTTTAGACAATTTAATAAAACCGTAGTTGGTGTAGCTATATTATTGATGTCCAAAATCCCAAACAATAAACTTAAGCTCTTAATTCACATATGGAGATATAGTAAAAAAAAAATCGTGAAAAAAATTTGAATCATTGAAGAACTTGAGATATGTGAAGTTTATGTTTTTTATATTGAATCAAAGTACATTACAAAGAATAAGAGGTAGTTGAAATATACAAAAACACACAAACCATAAGTACAACACAACCATAGGAAGGCTGTAAAAAAGCATTCATTTCATAAATTGTACAATTTTACTTTGACAAAGCTTGTTATCGGATTGGAATTGTAATACTTGATCTTTAATTTGTTGAAGCTAAACCATGCTTGAGATATGTGAAGTTGGGGTGCACAACTATTAGATCCTCTCCCCTAGTGTGTTTTGACATAAAAGTTGGTAAATTATTTAAATTTATATTTTAGGGGTCAATTTTTAATGTATTGATTTTCTTATTCAAGTTAAATCTATGAATGTAAAAGGGAATTTGATTCAAATTGACAATACAAAAATAATGTAGAACTTTCAAAATTAGCTTTTAAAATAGACCCAAGTCAACTCCCTTTTAATTAGGTGTATAAAAAGATAAATTACAACTCACTTTTGATCATGCATAAATCTTATTCATTATTTATATCATCGTTTGAGAAGCATAAGAGCACATCATCACATTAGTTGTTTACATCAACATATGCATTTTTAACAACAAACTAAACATATTGCATGGTGGTTGGTGTGTCTTCAATCATTGTTCACACTATTGATTTCAAATTGGGGTTTGCCACAAGAAAAAAATCATCACTTAATAAGCTCACAAACATGTTTATCAACATTATTATTCTTTTATTGCAAGTCAAGATATCAAGATGAATATTTGTTTGTGAGTACAAAAGATTTACAAACAACAAATTCAACATCAAATTTGATCACAAAACATACTTCAACCTCAAAACAACAATCTCTAGTCTTTTGAAAAATATACTCACATTTCAATTACTATCACAATTAATTAGTCTATAATTTCTTGTCATTGTATAATTTATTGTGTTACCCTAAATTATTTTGAAAGCTTCTTGTTTCATTCTAATGCTTTTGAAGTGAAAAATTGATCAATATATTCAACGGACAGCATAGTTTATGTCGCACGTGGCACTTCGTGGGCCAAGGGCTTTGTTGGTTTTGACGTGCCCATAAAGATGGAAATCTTCGGAGATACTTTTTCTACATTAAAAGTATAAAAAAAGTATAAATTATCTTTCAGTAGTTTCCTCGTGAGGATAAATAATTGACGCATAATATTTATGTTATCAAGTGAGGACTATCCAGAAATTGTGGTCTATTATAATGTGCTTGTGTCGTTAGAACTTTACCCAGTTTTTTTTTAAATTAATAAATATTGTAATGACCTTTTATGATTATTTTGATAGGTAAATTGCTTTTGGGTTTGTAATGCATTTACAATCATTTTTTTAGATTTTCCAACATTTCAGTTTTATTTTAAATTTAGTTATTTATCTATTTTAGATGCATTAGGATTTTTTTTAATATTTGAAAATTTATTTTTCTTAAATTTATTGTTTTTTTTTTGTGTGTTTAAACGGATAAAAAAATCATTAATTATTAGTTAAAGATAAAGTTAATTGTATAAATACAAAAGAATATAGTGGGTCATAATAAGCATGAGAAAAATATAATATAATAAAAAAAATTATTACACCTTCATAATTGTACATACACCTAGTCACTTTAGATATTTCTACACATTTCATTCCAATCTTTCAAAGATCGAAGAAGCTTTAAAATTCAACTTTCTTGGGACAAGCCCATAAAGGTGTTACGACACCACCACACCTTAGACATATCATGAGTTGAAGACAAGTCAAAAAATGGAGAGTTGCAAAGACATTGTCATGGTTGTAGAAAACACCATTTTAGCTAAAGGACACCAATACACTAAAAGAGATAGAAATATATGCATAATGGTATCTTGCTAACAAAGAGGAAATGAGATTACTCAAATTTCTAATGTCAACCTTTGATCCAATGTAACAAAACTAGAACAAAATAATGGCAAACTCTACAAAGGACTAAGCCTCTCTAAAATGTTTCCTCTTATTTTATGTTCTACAAGCAATCTTTTCTCTCTTTACTTTAGAATTTGCAAGTGTGTATTGCTTTATTATGCTTTATAATTATATTTAGATTCTAGATTAAAGAATGATTTAGAAAGGATTATGCCATGGTATTTTATTTTTCATTTTGATGAACCTAAATATTAAACACTCATATCTCCATAAAATATTTCTCTCTCCTTCCTTGAGTGTATATATTATCTTTCAAGTACATCCCCAAGCTCTCTTCTTGATCTTTTTTTCCCCCTAGATGTTGTGCACGCCTTCACCCGTTCATGACCATGAAAGACCCCCACGAAGAACCATTTGAGCATGATGCACATTTTGAACAAAATGAACATAAAAATTTAACGAGATAAAGCAAACAAGCTATGCATCCATCATGAAGAGCTTAGCAATGGCTCTCACTCTTCTTTGGTGACTGATTCCCTCTTAAATTTATTATAATCCACTACTCACTACAAGTGGATGATCTTCGTGGTCTAAAAACCAAGTGTCTAAATCTGAAAGCACACATGACATTTCTTCTCAATTTTATTTCCTACTCTTTTCACCTCATCTTTCTATTCTCATGCCTCTCACATTTCATTCTCAAACACCTCATCTTCCCTCTCCAATATCCCACCCTACCCCTATCTCTAACTTCTTGCCCCAATCATTTATCCCACCCATTGGTTATCCTTCTTCATCCAACTACTATCATCCCCTTCCCTATACAATTCCCTTTTTCATGTGCCTTGATACATACCCATCTAATTTTCCATACAACTCCCTCATTTGTACCCCTACGATATTGCACATGTATATCCTCACAACCTTCCTCCTACTCTTCATATTCTTAATCCAACCCCATTCACCGAACCCGTTCTTTCTACCATTCATCCAACTTACACTCCTCTCATTATCCACCATAATAATACTTCCTTTAATCCTCCTAGACCAACCCCATGATCCAACATATCCTTCACCAATTAGGTTCCATTCAAACTAGATTGAATGTTATCCCTTTAACTTCCCGCAAATACATAATCATGTATCTTAACTATAATACCCCTTATTATGACATTCTAGCTTATCCTTTCCCCATTGGTTTCATGGCTACCTACTTTGAAATGTGTATTGGTAAGGGACCCAATGATCCACAATCATTCTAGTAACGTCACTTATCTTGATTTCTTATGTAATGACCAATTGTTAGCTAAACTCTTCCATCAAACATTGAAAGACCCTTGGAGTGGTTTTATTCAAACATTGATAGACACATTGATGGTTTCTATTTAGTTCACCATCTTTTACACTCAAAATGAAAGGAAGTTTATGAGGAATCATATAGGACTTGTTGTGTATTCTAACCACTTATTCTAACCACTTTGTGAAGGATCAATGTTCATGATTTATAGATCACTCATGGAAGCCAAATACGACATTTGAAGACAAGATGATGGGTGATAGCCAAATGGAGATAGTTACCTTGGGGTGCTTGATGCTAAATGATGGTAAGAAAAATAGGTGTTAACATTTTGATGTTCAATATTTTGAGACTAAGTATGGTATGGTGTTTTAGGTATTATGCTACAAGAAAGTTGGAGGGTTCATGAAGGATGAGACACTACAAATTCCTAATATCATGAAGGCAAGGCAATTGGTAATCATTTTGGGTGAACATGAGACATGCAAAGACTTCTATATCATGGGTTTTTAGAGAGGTCAACAATACAAGGAGCTCACATTGGGTGCACTTTATGGGAGAGTTCACTATGGAGTTGGAATCCAATAAAGAAGATATAGAACTTCAAGGAATTGAAGATGGAGATCCTAGAGTTACCAAGGCTATGAGGATGAATGATCTTTGGTGGTCCAATTATATTTTTTTCAAAGGTGAGATGCTTGATCATAATGATATTTGATTTATTTTGGTTTTGCTTCTAAGGTGGCCATCAAATGGGATAATTTTTAAATAGAATTATTTTGTTGAGGAACACCAATTTGGCATAGCTAGGATGAGTATCGGTTGTGATAAATATGAGCTAAAGGCCATTTTGAGTATAGTTCCAAATTTTAGATTTGGTTTCCTCAACATTTCTCACTTCCCACACTTTTCTTGTAACCAAAGAAGATTTTTCAATCACATGAAGGGGGATTTTTCAACCCATTGCCATTGTTGAAGTGCTCTCAATTAGTACATGGTGGTTTCTAGCCATTACTTTTTAAAAATTGAACAAAGGAACTCAATTTTATAGACAAGTTATTAAATGTTCCAATTGATCATTTTGACAAAATCATATTTTGGATTGGTGGTATATTTCATGAGCAAAATTATAAATATACAAAAAAATGTGACTATTACAACTACCTTTCAACCCACCAACAATCTAATCCAACCCATCTTTTTAGTGGTAAGGCTTGAAGCATCATGATAAAAGTCTTTAAAGTCCAATGTAAACATTATAAATTCACCAAGTAGCGGAGGTGAGTAAAATTCTTGGCATGTGCATTGGTCATATTTCTTTGAAAGGGAAATTATAGATATGAAGTTAAAGTAAAAGGAGGTAATACTCCAAGGCATATTGAATGGAAACCCTTGAGCATGGTTAAAGTTAAAATAATGGAGGTGAGTGTTTGGGGAAACCAAATCACTCAATGCATGGAGAGAATCAAGAATATACTCCAAGGTAAAATACTTTCTCATGATAATGTTTGGTCCATTTTGAATATGTTCATTATGCCACACCAAAGATGGCTATTTGATGATGTATTGGAAAATAAAGAGCTTTTGGGTGAGAGTCATCAACTTAAAATGGTTGGTATAATTTTCGGTGGTAAGAACTATGATTCGTGGATCATGATGAGTGTTGTTTCATAATTTAGAACTATTATCACCAATAATTCTAGTTTTCTATACATACGATTGGCAACCATAAAGAATTTATCAATTACACGAAGGATGTATTTTCCATCTATTATCTTTGATGACATATTTTATATTGATCATAGATGGTTTCTAGCCACCACAATTTTGATTTTGGGAAAAGTAATTCAATTTTATAGCCACATGATATGGAGAAATTATCTTGGTTTAATATTCTATATGAGAGGGTTCACTTGTTGATAATATTAAGTGCAAACATTTCAACACACATATGGTTTTGATAGAACCATCCTTCTAATAGTAAAACTAAGGGTATCATGATAAGAAATTTTGGGATCCAATCCATAAAAGAGGCGAGTTTAGTAGTTGACATGGATTGGTTATATTGATTTGGGAAGCTCACTACTAAGATGAAATTCAGGATGAAGAAAGTTATGTGTCAAGGTATTTATATTAATAATATAATCATGAGCACCACAAAGATATCTCATGGAGAAGTTTACATAAAAATTAGAGTGGTGTAGCATAATCATGGTGAGGTATCATCACACTTGGTAGGTTATGTAAATTTTTTCCCACAAGGAAGAAGGAGAATGGTTGTTGATGATCTCCTACCACTCAAGGAATGAAGGAACATACTTGGGACAAACATGTACCAAATTGTTAGCTTCAATGTTGTTATCATAATCATATCAGCCCCACACCACTTCAATACATTTGGTTTTGAAGGGATTTTGAATCATAAAAAGGAAAGAGTCACTATCCATGATTGTTGATAAAAAAATTCAATCCCTACACAATGTTCACACCTTTGATTTTAGTAATGGAATATTAGTTTTGCTAGACTATTATATCACTATTAGGTTACTATAATAGTTGTTATTAGTCATGAATAGTAGCAAGTTGTCTCAATTTAAGGGAAAATTCTTGATGGAAGAAGTTGAAGATGGGTTGCAACAGAAGGGAATCATCATTGTAGCTATCACAATACTTAATTGGATAATATTTTAATTTTAAGTTGTGACTATCCTAACTCATTTCTAGAGGTGCAACAAGGATATAATGAATTTTTTATTGTTATCATGAGGAAAAGAGTCCAGGAAGACATTCACATAAGTTATTACAAAATAAATTTCTTGATGATGGCATGTTGGTGCTAGAGAATCCCTGATTGTAGAATGCTTTAAAATAAAGGATATTCCATTTGGGAACTTGTAGGGTGTTTATGAACATAAGGTATTCCATTGGATAGTTGTGGGACTCAAGATCAATGAGAATCACTCCATGATATTTTACCTTGGCATGAAGTGGATCATGCCCTTGAGTTATCATTGCTTAAGGATAAGCAATTTGAGGAAGGGAGGGTTGTCATGTCCATTTTCTCACTATTAATATAACTATTATTATTTAAAATAATATATTTTACTACTAATATTATATAATATAAATATATAAATAAATACACAATAATAGTAAAATATAAATAAATTTAAAATTTTAAAGGTGGTGTCAAATTTGAGTCCATGTGACCAGTTGAGGAGGGGGTATAATTATAAGTTTCATTCTTCATTTTGAGGAAGGAAATTTTGATGTGTTTCTTTACTTCTCAAGATTTGAGCAATCACATTAAGGACGAAATCCCTTGATCATAGAATTATAGAGGTGAAGACGAAACCCCAAATCTCTTTCTTAGAAAATCTACACAAGGTTTGCAAGTGGATTGAATTTATTGAAGTTTGGTTTAACTTGTAGCTTAGATAATCAAAATTTACAAGCAAATCAAGATCATTTGTGGTTGTTTGACCATTAAATTGTCATACTTCATTTCAAGTGTTCTTATCATATTCAATTAGATTATCAAGAGTTTACATACACACCTATTATAGGTTTGTACTGGTCCAAGGGTGAACTAGGGCATAACTCAATGTTTCAGGTTGGTTGAAGATAATTGTGAGCAGATTTGGAGATCATTATCTTGATCGTTTCTCACTAATATTTTGTTGAGACATCGAACCACATTTACAAAGCAAATCTATATTGATTTTGATTATTGGCTAGGATTACATGGGTAGCTAGAAATTCTCCTTGGTTGTTGGACACTAGTCATCAACAATTCTAGGGAGGGAAGACAACAAGACAATGATCCCACACATCATAGCTACATATCCATTATTGCTACAACATCATAACAAATTCATTCATTCATAACTCTTATGATATGAGTTAGAACAATCAACATCAAATTTTTATCAGGACAATAGCAACATACATGTCAATCAATTATTTACAAGTTTGTGGAGGTTGTATTCACCGATTTAACATTCTAGATGTAGATATTATATACATATATTTAGGGATGTATATTTTTCATGAAACAATCACATAATTATTATATTTTTTGTTGATAAACTTCCCAATAGATTATACAACCCAAGTTATTTTGAATAATGGGGATTGATGGAAGCATACTAAAGTTTTTCCATTTCTCATATTTACAAAATTACTATTTCATTTGAAGGATTTATGACTGTGATCTATATATTTGGAGTAGTTGGAAGTTAGCTTTGGTTTCATTGTTTATTCGTAATTAGAAAATACAAAAATAATCAAAAGAAATAAAAAATACCCAATTGGGGATATTTCACTTTATGTTAATAGTATTAGGTCAAAGACCATGATACTAAATGGTATGTGGGCCCTAAACACAAAATGAAGGGCCTCGTAGAGAATAATATAATTCATGTGGAAGGTCTAAATAATCAAAGCAATCAATCCATTGCCCCTCCTAGAATCAAAATTGCAAACTTACACTAATCCCTTCCCTTAACACACCCAAGCCAAACACAACTCCCACCTCATCTCCTTCCTTTTCCAAATTTATTATTGCCTTTGATGTCCAACCATCTCATTCAAAAACCCAATCCATTATTTTGATTAAAAAAATTGCACATAATTTAATCTAGAAACAACAATAATCTGTAGTATGGATTGTGGGAATTTGATATCATTAGCCTTCTTTAAATTCCAACCACTATTTTTGACAAGCCCACATAAGATATTATGATCAAACTAGGTTCACAATTTAATATTTTCATTAAAGAGTATATTTATAATAATTATTGGAAACAATCTTCATATGCTCATATTAGTGTCTCATTAAAATACTTTAACATGATTTTTGAAAATACCTTAGGATCCTTCCTTCATATATTGACAAATGTGAAGAACAAGTTCTAATTCACATTATTCCTACTTCTAATTGCTTTAGTCCCCTTGGATTTCATAATTTGAGGTTATCCCTTCTATATTACATTAATTTGTATTAAATTCTTACATCAAGGAAAAGCAATCACCATCCCTTGTGACTTGTATCACTATGAAAATTTCACTATACACACATTCATTTCCTCTCCAAAAGAACCACTTTATGAATGCATTAAAGTGTCTTATGCTAGTATTAGTATTTGTAGAATATATAAGGAACGACAAAAGATAACATGAGTTGTTTTTATATGGTACTTCCCAAAATCTTAAACCTCATAGCATTGATGAAACTTATTCTTTGGACCCTTTATTTTCACGTTCTTTTATATGAAACCTAATAGCTCACGTGCCTCTTTATCCCTTCCTCTAATATTACAACCACATCTATTAGAGTTTCAAATATGTCAAATACTCACTTCACAATGATAAGTCTTATAATAGAAAGAGATTGTTGATCTCCCCTCATGACGTAAATATTAAACACATCTAAAATTCAAAGATATCAAGTTTCCACAATCTATGTCAAATTACGTTGAATTAGTTTTTGGTTTTGATTGTGTGTTACTTTTTTACATCAACGTTTTGGATCATACTACATGATCCATCATTAGGATGAATTAGAGAGCTCGAGGAGAAAAAATGATTAGTTATAGACCAAGATATGCATAAAAAAGCATGAGATAGGTAGGAGGGAGAAGAGGATGCATGCTAACCAAGGCAAGGAAAGCACTGACTTGACAAGAGAGAAATATTAGAAAGGAAAAGGATAAGACCTTAAAAGCTAAAAATTAAAAAATATAGAAAAAAACATATTAAACAAGAGCTGCAAAGCAGCGAAGTTCCTGCCAGAAAGTTTTAGAATAGTTTTGTTTGTATTTGTTGAGTTTGTTGTGTTTTAGGAACAATTGGTTAGGATAAAGCTGTTGTCACCTAAATTTAGGAATTTGATCATTGATAGAGTCAACTTTGTCTTCCATTAGAAAATGACCCTTATAACAAAATAATTTTGCTCACTTCAAAATTTCCCCTACCACATTTATTCAAAAAACCTATATTCTAGTGTAATAAGCATGGAATGAAATGGATTTCAAAGTATTTGTAAAAAAATATTTAAATTTTTGCTCAAAACTATCTTGGAAGTGGATTCCAAATATTTTTAGGTTGTACATGCCAAGTGTACTAGGGTTGGCCATGTGGTGGTCACTTAGAGACTCTCGAGCACATATACTATTGTGGAAGCTTTAACTTGCTTGTGCTGCAAATAGACCCAAGTAGTTTTATGACACCATCCATACAATACATATTGTATGGTTTTTGTACAATCACACTGAACTTTGTACAAATGTATCCTCAAATAGCCCTACAAGTGCCTCAATAAAATTTTGTTAGAAAAATGCTAAGTGTTATATATCAAAATCTGTTTCTCAGTTGTCTCAGACACAATGATGCAGTCCTTTTTGACCTTAATGACACTTGCAAAAACTCTATTTCTGGAACCACTAAAAAAACCTTCAAACATAGTTAGTGGGAATCAACAAGAAGACACACAAACATGGAATTAGAGTGAGATAAGGGGTTAAGTTCCTTGATAAAGTCGTCAAAATGTAATGCTAAGATTTGAAACTTAAATTAGATCAAACTAGTATGCAAGCTCCCATTTTAAAAGGTCTACTGGTTTTAGACAACATTGCATTCAGGAGAGCACCTCTGCATCAGCTAGTCTGTTATCTTATGATTTCCATTGTGAATTATCTTATGAGATCATTTAGGTCAGTATATATTTGACCTCTGTAATTTTCCAGACAAACCATCTAGGTAGATGTGTATATTCAACCTCCTCATTTTTCCAGACAATTCTCTCAAACCAGAAATCATTGGTACCTCTCAAAGTTTAAGAGTAGGGTAGATTTGTTTTTCTATTGGAGATCCTTATGAATTTGATGATATAAAAAACTAATGCTTTGACTGTATATGTTATTATGCCGAAGGCGTTCCCTTTGTGAGGAGAGTGGGTTGACTTCGTGGATCGATAGTCTCCATTGCTGTAGAGGCGTGCAAGACGACTGCAACACCTTCAGCTGTTCAATTTTGCCATTTCCCGGTTCTGCCTTTGGTCATCATTTTTCACTGTTTTTCACCATTTTTTCACTGTAAACCCCCATTTTTGTTATTAGTCGGCTTATCATCATGGAAAGAAGATAGCAATGAATGATTTCATTGCAGTTTTTTGGATACATACAATGAAAAAATTACAAATCCGAGTCATCGATCACTACACAAAATCAATTTTAGGAAGCCCCCTCATAGTCATCCAATCTGCATTTGATATAGTGAAAAAAAAGAGCAAGTAACGATTTCTCCATGGCTACCGTCTTTATAGGCTAATAAGTGTTAGGGTTTTGGCAGAAAAATGAATATAACAAGAACAATAAACTCTATTAATTTAGAATGTTGCTTATATCATAACCACGAGCCTCCATCTGAGGCACAACCAACCATTCATCTGATAATAACAATCTCGTGCGTAACAATTCTTATCATATTAAAAGAATGCATTTAATGAGTTATAAATAACAAATCAGTCAAGGAAGATGGAACAACTCATTTCTTGGAACAAAAAGCGGTTACAAAGATTGAAGCGCATGCACCAAGGTACTAGTAATAGATGGAAATGAGGGAAGGGTAAACAAAAAAAATGCTTATATAGGAAATATATCACTCTTGCGCATGATACTCGCAAAACCGTTACCACTAGAGTAGCATTGTGGAGACATACAGATATTAATACGATACACAACTAACTCAACTGGAATGCACGACTACCATGAAATGATTAAAAACTTAAGCAAGACAAAATACAAATTTTAAACCACAATCTAATACCAACAAATCACAAGTAAAGAAAATCATTCCATAATTAATCTGTTCTCAAAAAACACCCCACAAAAGACCCAATACCGATACATTTATATCTCCAACATTAGAAAAATGAGTGTCGAAACCTTCCCCCTATGTGTATAACCAATACCTTACATATATACCCCCATGTTTGCACAAAGCCATTTTCAAATATAGTGCTCCTATAAGCAGATTATTACACCACAGTTACCAACATTAGAGAACTGTAACACAATGGGAACGCCTATTCCAAGAAACGGTTACTCCTATATCGGCAGAGCTGCATCAAAGAATAAACGATAATCTTTTTGTTAGACCTGAAAAAGAGGCATCTTAAACGTTAGACATGGAGATGTCTCCGAGATAATCAGTCTGCAAAATATAACATGGAATTTGAGCAATGCCCTTCAATACCTGTGAAATATGCATTCACAATAAAATTTGAAGTAAGTATGTTTATCGAAATTCCTAATTTCCTCTCGCCGGTGCACGCAATATTATAGTTGTTGCTTTCTTTGCTATGATTTTCAAACTGTCCAAGCTGAAATAATATCGTAGTTGATAACAGTTCCAATTTTTTTGCCGAATTTTCCCTTTCCATTTGTCATTAGAATCCCCACTATGATAATGGATCTGCATAAATCCATCTTATCGGGCAAAACTTTCCTACCAATTACATTTGAGAAAATTAATTTATGAAATATGTTTTGTTAAAACTTTCCTGCCAATTACATTTGAGAAAATTAATTTATGAAATATGTTTTGTTATATATTTTGCATGTTACTTTAACAATACATAAATATTTGTTAAATAAAAAAAAAAGAACTCTCATTTGTCAAAAATAGAATTATTAATAACGAGTTAAGAAACATGTGGTGCCTATAGTTCCCTTGGTAGGAGCTACTAATAAAACAAGAAAGAGATATAATAAAAGATATGTATAATAAAAATTCAAATATTAAGAATTAAGATATATGAAGATATAAAATATATAATAAAACAAAAGAGATGTTTTTGCAAAAGTTAAAAAGGTTAAAAAAATTGATATAATTACAAAAAAAATAAAAATTAAGAATTCCATATAGTTGATTCCCATGTTTGACACATGGTTTGAAAAATACATAGAAAATATGGAGGCCTTTTCATATTATATTTAGTACGCATTCAATTAAACCTAATTTGACCAAATCGCTTTACAATTTTCTCTTTCAAAATTTGGTAAATTAATAAATTTTAAATTATTATAATTCTCTTCACTATAGATTTTACACAAAGGTTTGTACTCTTCTATAAAATTTTCAAAATTATCATAAATTAACTACATGAAAATTTTATAGAAGAGTACAAACCTTTGTGTAAAATCTATAGTGAAGAGAATTATAATAATTTAAAATTTATTAATTTACCAAATTTTGAAAGAGAAAATTGATATTAATATAGCCATTAAAACCCTACCTCACCATCCACCAGGGGATTAATTTTTAATGGCTATATTAATATCACATTTCTGAAAGCAAATATGGTGCCGCTATTTATGCTTCTGGTTCACCCACGTTGCTTGACATGTGTGGGAATATTTGCTTTCTATTGGCCTTAATTGAATTACGTGGCTGGCCTAGGATCTCGAAAGGTCCAATACTTTATTGCATGGATGATCCTTCACGTGAAGTTTTTAGGCTCTTCTTAAAATGGACAAACCACGTCAATGGAGTTCTAGGTGTGATTGTATAGGCCGTAAATTGCATTATGGTCCAGGTTTGGGCAACACTCGCTATTTCTTGGTCAAATGAAAATTATTTTAGTTTCCATTGACTTTGGCTTATGACTCATACTAATTGTTGGCTGATATTTATAGATATTTAAGTCGAAGGCATTTCATTTATGAGTGGGAGCAATGGAATTGATATCAATGTAAGACGATTGAATAGATCTTAATAAATAGGAGGTATTTTTCACACCATATCAAATTGTTATATTGCTATCAGGATTCAACTAATATATTTCTCTTCATAATACATTTTTGAACAATTCTCCTAGATACATTTAGTAATTGGGCAATTGCTTGAATTTGTCTTCTATGTGAAAATTTCTTACTAGAAATTATAGTCCCCAATGCTCTACGTGCAATACTTAAATCAATAGTTTGACTCTTGCTTTCAATGTACATTTCAATGCTTCTTGCAAGTTTTCAACAATTCTTTGTTTTAATAAATTTGACAAAAAAAATCTTATTATCAACCCCTAATAACTCCAAAATTAGGGTCATTTATTTTTCCCTAAATAACTTTGCACATAATTGTGCTCTTCCAATTATATATTTTACTTCAAAAAATTCATCCCAAATTCTTTTAGAGTGTAATTTAATTGTTCTTTTATATAACATATCTTTAGGTGAGATCTCCTTGAAAAGAGAATCCTCATCCATTTCCTTCAGATTTTCCATACCACACAAAAAATTTCTATAACTATTATCAATTTCTTCTTGTGCATCTACAATAACTTGGTCATCAATAATTTCAATGGGTTGTTCTTGACTAGATGTTCCTTGATCCATTTTTTTGTCTCTATTATTTTTAGCATACAACCTTGATCTAGTCCTTTTATTTCTCCATCACAAATTGCTCAAATTTTAATTCACCTATATACACATGTACACATACATGTACTTCCCAATTTGAGTCAAAGAGAAATCTATGGTTTTTTAAGATCATTTGGGCAATATATATTAGAACTACTCAAAAAAATTAACCTTTTCTATTTTGATCTAGAGATATCTATGAAAAGCCACTTCAAAAAATAACTAAGGAGATAAAAGGAGAGGAAGAGAGAGAGTAGCACTATTGTCGTGCCCCCAAGGTAGGAGAGAGGGAGAGGAGAGAGAGAGAGAGAGGGTAGCACTATGGTCATATCCCCAAGGTAGGAGAGAGGGAGAGAAGAGAGGGGGGTGTCTAAGGAGAGGGAAAGAGAGAGAGTTATATAGGGGGAGAGACACAGAGAGAGAGAGGGTAGACCTATCTTCAGTAATATTCAATTGTATAGCTTATGGAAGGCTCTTTATTATGAATTTATGGTACCAAATGGTTTATATTGTTAGCTTACCTTTAAAGAGAAACCAACTCAACTAATTTCTTAATGTAAGATAAGACTAATAAAATGAAAAAAATCTATTCAAATTGCATCCAACAACTCACTATCTTGGATCCTAATTTACACTCACATTGTCATCAATTTTCTATGTCGATGTCCTATGTTGCATGTTCTCGTCTTAGGATTGTATAAAATGAAAGTTATTCTCTAGAAATTACTTTGTCTACACACTAAGAGATAGAAGTATACAAAAAAAATATGCTAGAATCTAATAGGAAGGTATATAAATTCCAAAACCTAAACCTAAGTTAACTATTTAAATGAAACCTAGTTTAGCCTAAATTGTTTTCAATGAGTTGTCAATAAAGTGAGGAATAATTTGGATTTTAGTACATGTACACTTAGCCTTTGTATATCTAGGTTTAAAGGAAATAAAATAATCAATCTATGAGCATAAAAACACTAGCTCTACAAGAATGTAATGCTCTAGAGTGTGCATATGGTTAGATAAAAGGATGTGATGTTCACCAATAGGTTCAAGTCAATAAGAATGGAAAATAAGGGTGATCCCACAATAGTGGTTTACAATTTTTGGCCAAACTGGACATTGATTTTATTTTTTAACTAAATCTTCACATTCGGGCACCTATAGCAGTTAAACCGTGAGGAATTTGAAGATGATGCAAACTAGAGTCTTGTCACATTTTGTTTGTAGATTCTAAAAATATTTTTTTCAAAATTTTTGGAATCATATTACACTTCTTTTTCCATCTCCCACGAAAATTGGTTTTTTTTCAAAAAACAACATTTTAAAAAAGTGACGCACACCATATAACGCATAACTTTTTTTT
>VDFB02390335.1:0-25340 GCA_007258455.2 Sequoia sempervirens | reverse complement strand
GAACTTTTTCAGTCATTTTATAGAGCTAAACAAAATAAACATGGGTCTTTAGGGTCTAACATCTTATTATCAATTCCCAAAAAAAATTGAACTTAAAGGTCCACTATATTACATACATATTTTATACCCAATGTAGACCTTAGGGGTTTTAGCAAAGTATTTTCAATGTTTAACAAAATAAATGACACCATTGTTCTTTAAAATTTACCCCAAGGTTTATAATGACAAAAAAATAGGTAAAGGGTTCTAACCCTATGAACCAAAGTAATACAAAAACCTTGAAACAACCTCTCATTATACATTCTCAAGAATATTTATAGATGCACCTATAAAAAAAACTTTCTAATTTACTCATAATCATTTCTTAACCATTTTTAGGCTATATTGACTTCATAAATTGAGAAATGAAAGAGTTTGAGACATTCCATTTTCTTTGTAAAAACCAAACCAACAATTGTAAGCTCTCAAACCTCCATGCCTTTTTCTCTACCACCCCATGCATATACCCTCTTCTTTCCTACTTTATTCCATATATTTTGGCCTCACCTCCATTTCTCTCCATTACCCACTTTCATTAACTCACATTCATTCCTTAATTCAATTCTAGAGAAGTGGAAATTAATTTGAGTTTGATGCAGTTTAACCTTAAGTCGAGTGCAGTTCACTCCATTAAATGCTTATTAATGCATGCCTCACTCTACTTCAGAGTGTATAATACCAGCTTTGAGCTTTTAATTTAAACTTCTTTTAAAAAAGCATATATATATCTAGTTTTATTTGAATCTCTTATGAACATATATTTAAATACTTTAATATATATATGAATTATTTCTCAAAACATGTATACCAATATAAAGTATATATATTAATTTACACATGTATATATATGTGTACACATATAAATATATAATCATCTATTGAATTTTTTTTCCTAAAAATAATTATCCTAATGCATTTGTATATGCTTTAAAATTATTCAAAAAGGATAAATAAACAAAGTTCTTGAGATGATTTCCTTTCCAATTTAAAAACTAATAAACAAAGAAAAATATCCAAGGAGACGAGAACAAACAACTCTAAAATCAAGTTTCTATGCACATACCATTACACCTACAAATTTCAAGGCAAACAAAACAACTTTGCATATGAAAGAAAAAAAATTGTGTGTGTGTGTAATTTATTCTAGGAGCCATGGTGTGCATGTGATCCTTCCCGATATTCTTCCCTCTCTCCAATGATTCTATCCCTCCTCATTTGGGAGGGGGAAACTAAATTCCTCCATCCACCTCATTCGACCAACAGAGTAGTTAGTTTGATAATCATAATATCATAATATAATATAATAATTCACTAAAATCTTAATGATAATCAAATTTGCATTTATGTCTTTCAAAACAATATCTAACTATTTTTTTCTTTAACCTCAATATAATAAAGAAAAACAACCATAGCATAAATTCCCTCAAAACATAGTTTTGACATCAAAATTTAAAACACATATCAAATCATGGAATAATAAACTTGGTCCAAAAAATGGTGTGTAACACCCACCATTGATTTTTTGACCTCACACAACCATCACATGATCAATCACTAATCACAAGGGACTTAATTTAGTAGTATACTTATTCATTGTGGGCCCCATCTTACTCTCTATGTCCTTGGCCTTTACCATCAACAAAACTATCACCACCCATCTATCCTTGTGCATTTGTGTAAGCCTATTAGAACCTTTATTTCCTATTCTATTGGCCCCACCCCATCATGTGTCATTGTGTGATACATTGGTATTTAAACTATCCTAACGAATGATTGTTATTGGTGAGAAATTTGGACCATTTTTTGTGCACTAGCCATTATTTCTTGAGGTTCATCAACCACCATTGGATAATTACCTTATAAAATGCCACCTTACCATTTAATCCAATTTTATCTATCTCAATAACCTATTTGTAGCACACCACGAGCCCTTAACATCTAAGTTAATTTATGTTCTCTTCACTAGTGCATCTTCATTAATCATTGTTGATGTTGGTGGTTCTTTGTGACCAATGTTAGATCATCCACCTATACAATGCCACCTCCCCTCACTAACTTCAAAAAAAATGGATGGATAACCTTGTGAATTCCATGACTAGCACAAGCTTTTCATGACTCTATTTCTACTACCTTGTTCATATTTTTATACCTATCTCCACCCATTGACACGTATCCTAGTTTTTAGATATACATCCTATGTGCAGTGTTTTCTACTCTAAAATACAAGTGAAGTCAAATGCAAAATAAGAAAACAGAAACAACACCTCAAGATTAGGCCCTAGAGTTAAATTCAAACAATAACAAGAAATAAAAGACAAATTTTACCTTGCTTGAATTAATGCTTTGGTTGGCCCTTTGGATGAAGATTTGTGTGCTCCCTTGACATACAAATGACATAAACACCTATATTAAAATGATCTAAATGGCATGATGAATGTAATGGAAGCCATGATAAATGGATTGAGATGAACTAGAAGCTAAAATTTCAACAATGGAGGTGATTTAATGCTTGAGAGCTAAGTGTGTGTGAGAAAAAAATGCATAAGTGATAAGTGTTAGAATGAATAAAATTGGTTAAGTATTTAGCCGATTTGGAAGAATGAAATAGAGGGCTAGGATCAAAATTAGGTTTGGAAAATTAATGGTTGAGATTCCTTGAGGCATCTTAACACGTGGTGAGGACATATGGCATGTGAGGTGGAAAGGGTAGGGTTATGTGGAGGTGAGGTGTCTCCCATGTGGAGGTACTTTCAAGTACCTTGGGGAAAGAAAAAGGCTTGACTTGTCTTATCCTTCCTTAAATGATGAAGGATATGACAAGTCAAATCCTTCTAGATTTTGGACAAGGGTGTTCGGAAGAGCAAGGGGAATTAAAAATTCCCCTTGTAAGGACATTGGGATTGAGGGAAGATAAATTGGAATTTAAAATTCCACATGAGATGCCTTGGAGGAATAAATGAAATTAAAAATTCCAAGTTGACATGTTGTGGAAATAAAAAAGAATTAAAAATACCTTGGGGGATGGGGATTTCTTATCTAAAAGGAGGAAGAATTTAAGAAGGTTGACTTCGGCACCCATTCCATTAATGGAAAGAGGCTTAGGTTAGGAATTAATTAATCATGATTAGTGGTTGTGCAAATGATTAGGCAGACTAATGATGGGATTAGAGGCAAGTGGGATTTTATGGGGGATGTGACACTAACCACAATTAGTGTTCATATCCTAATCATAGGTTAATTAAGTTAACTGAGATTAAGGAAGAATTATGGAGGATAGTGACATGTGGAGAGAGGAAAATAATTAAAATTTGATTTAATTCTTGTGGACCAAATGACCAAATTAAATAAATTGGTATATTTATTTAATTTTGAGAGGAAAGGGGGTAAAGTATTTAATTAAATAATTAAACACTTTAGGGAATGTTAGGGACATGATGAATATTAATCAAATAATGAATTATTTAATTAATATGGATATGGAGACATGATTAGGAGAATATAAGGGTAAATTTGGCCATATGGAAGTGGCCAAATTTACGTGTCTACCATTTTCCCCTCTTTAAAATTGATGAGGGTTAAAAGAGCCTTTAATTTAACTATTTGTTTTCCTCTTTTTACTATCCTTCACCTTGATTTCCTATCACCATTTGTCTCAAGAACTTTAGATTTTTGATAAAATGTGAAAGGAAATTAAGACTATTGAAGATGCTGAAATCTATAAAGTTTTTAACCGTTTTTTGGTTTAATGACTGGAATTGATTGAAGGAAAAGTTGTAGATGTTGGGGAGATGGAGTCATGAAAGATTGGAGCAATGTTGTTTAGAATTAATTGGGCAACCGATCATTTTGATAATAAAAAAATGTAAGACTATTTTGTTGTTATAGCGGCCTATGGCCTTCAGTCAAATTTCATAGACAGGGGGTCGAGAGCCAAATAAACTTAACTTATTACGAACTTATTATTAGTTTAGATAATCAGTATATATATGTGTGTATGATCAAGAACAAAGATGCCTATTAATATATTTCTGCAGTATTTCAACTTTATGAATTTGTCGCCTCTGTTAATGAATAATTAGTACATAGTTTGTGGTTATAATTCGTCATCTGGCAACCAAGGAGGTAGGGCCCACTCTGTGGTTATCCAGTGACTTCTTACGTTAGCGTATGGAATGCATTTGATTTTGTTTCAATTCACATGTTGGACAACATATTAAAGTGTGGTATGTGTTTGAGTATTTTCAGTCTATTCAGAAATTATAATCAGGATTGAAATTATAATAGTTTGGAACAGGGTGATTCTATTCTTATGCAAGAGTATCAATTTATTACTGTTAAAGTTAAATCATTCAATGTGTTGATTAATGATTATCGAGTGTATTGGTGATTTATTTGTTTATTTTGATATCGTGCTACAGGTACATTTGATTTATATAGATTACTTTATAATCAGACTTGATCTATGTATTCGCTATTCTGTGTGCACTTGATTTAGCTGACAATGTTAATTGGAGTGTTGATTAATAAATATAGACTTTATTTAGCACTTTACATTCCAATATTCATTTTTTCTTGTTAAGTTTAGTTTTAGGAAGAACCATTACTTTTGTTTTATTGTTTAGTTTCTAATCTGCTTTTGTTACGAACTGTGGTCCAGGTTCCTATCACACAGGTGATAGGAATTATAAAAACCAAAATTTTGAATAAATACAATTTGTATGTAAGTGCATTCATCCACACTTGGCTTCCTAGGTTCATCCCTTAGGCAAATATTCCCAATATCTTTCATAAGTTCACAACCCCTAAATTGACATCTAGGAGTAAACTGGGGAAACTTTGGAACTCTCAAGGATTTGTGTAGACCCATCTACCAAAATTAAGATAGAAGTACAAGGATAGTTTTACCCATCATATCAACCACAGTTTAATCCAATAAAAAAAGTCATTAGAATAATGATGTTTTGAAGAACAGATAAAATATAGATGACCCGATGGAAGAAAAAGACTATAAGATGCCCCAATATGACAAGAAGAATGATGGGAAGGAAGATGAAGAAAATGTGAAGGATTATGCCCCCTCGAGAGGGTGGATGGGGGAAAACAGGCCCTGAGTGGCATCTTGATATGAAGAAAAGAATGGTCCATAAGGACGATGATGAAAAATAGTGAAAAATGACTTTTGAACAGAGGAAAATAGACAAACGGGGTGCAAATGGTGGCCAAATGAAAAAATTAGGTTAAAAAGGGTAAAAATGGTATGAATAAATAGTAATTTAGAAATTTACTTTTTACCTTTTGACTTTTTGAGACACCTGATCGTACAATTCGAGAGTGATTGAGAGTGACATGGATGACCAAGGAGGCATTGTGCATCATAGGGATGTCATTCAGGAGTACTATGTGGAGGGCACTATACCACAACAGGTATGTCTTGAAAACTATATTGTTTCATTTGATTTGACATGTTTTTATTGCTTTTTTATACGGGGGTAGATTAGGGCTTTAGCGAATTCACCCATGAAGAGGTAGATTCGCCCATCAGGTAAGGTGCACTCGTCCCTATAGAAATAAGGAAAGTGCATGGGAGAGAAGAAGTGATCATACACTTGCATAGGTGAGTGCATGAGGAAAGGGGTGATTAAAAAATCACCCCAAAAGGGGATGGGCAGGATTGAGAAGGAAGGGGTGACTTTGAAATCACCCATTGGGGTAAGGGTGATAGTGAAATTTCCTATGGGGAAGAAGGGTGATAGTGAAATCACCCATGGGAAAGAAGGGTGATGGAGAAATCGCCCATGGGAAAGAAGGGCAATGGCTAAATTTCCCATGCAAAATAAGGGTGATAAAAAAATCACCTCGAAAAGGGATGAGTGAATCTTCCCAAGGATGGGAAAATTCATCAGGCTCCATAGGGGTGAGCACACCTTGCACAAAGGCGAATGCACTCTAGGAGGATGGGCGATTATGCATCGCATAGGGGTGATTGCACAAAATGGAGTTTGGGAAGAAAAGGACTAAGGATAGAAGAAGATCTAATAAGCTGTGACTTTCATGGATGTAGAGGATAGATAGCTTGTGGACCAGGGAGCAACACTCAACCACCTTGACTATTGAGGAATTTATAGAGGTAGACTTTGAGACCCTAGGCAGGGTGAGTTTGCTACACATGGCAACATTTCTAGCCATTTAAGCATACCGATTGTTACTAACTGCTTTGATCAAGCAATGGATATTAGAGACCTAGACTTTCCTCCTTCCCATGGGGGAGATGATAGTGACCTTAGAGGATGTTTGGAGGATCTTGAGGCTACCCATCAGAGGAAATTTAGTGAGCATGGTGACTAGGCAGCTGATCAAGCAGATTCTTCGGGCCATTTTTGGTACAATAGATTTCCCCTATGAGGGGAAGTACTTAAACATAGATACCTGCATTAGGGTTGTGCCACCATTTCCATTATTTCTATGTGGTTTGACTAGTGGGATTCTCCTCCCAGATAGGAGTGGTCACTTTTTCAACCTCAAGTTGATTGAGATAGTTCAAAACATCATGGAGAGACGAAGGGGTATATATGCATGGGGTACTTATATACTTGCCCAGTTATATAGAGATATGCACGTGGTTTGCTACAAGGGAGCATCCAACATCACACATGTGACATTATTATAGGTATGGGCATGAGAGCATATTCAGATTACTCGCTCAGATATAGTCAGAGTAGAGGAGGGGGTAGGGGATCTTTCGATTGTGTATGAGTATGAGGGCAGGCTGCATTATGCCGAGGTACGACATATTTCCTACTAGCACCGTGATTTTGATGATTTGATAGTTAATTAGATGGTTTGGAGGCCATATGTGTACTAGGATTTTCACTCATGGAGGAAAAAGGATTGCTTGTATAGAGGCTTCATGTTCACTTGGTGCTACCTGATCGATTGAGACCCATATATCATTGAGATGTATAGGCCTGATAGGGTCACACAACAGCTTGGTGTCTGACAGGACATCCCAGAGTCGGAGTAGAAATATCGATGAATTAGTTGGGAGAGGGGTTGTGGGTAGAGCGTGACAACTGCTAGAGCGAGGAAGATGTGGGACCAGTTGTAGGAGAGAGTATGGCTATGGAGAGGTGGACCAGATGACATAGGTGAGACAAAGGGGTATGCTACATGGTGGAGGCAGAGGGTACTAGAGAGAGTGACATTGGTAACGCAGAGGGTATAGTCGCCAATTCAGGTGCATGAGGCAAAGGGGGTGGGTGAAAAGGAGGAGGTAAAGTGTGATGAGGAGGAGGAGGAGAGACCCCTGAGACGAGTGTGACAGAGGATTATGAGATAGAGGGGGGTGGTCATTGAGGAGGAGGAGAAGGAGATCGAGGAGGTAGAGGTGGAGATGGGAGAGGGAGCAAGAGGAATTGGGAGAGAGAGCATCGGTGCTGCCAGAAGTTGATTCAACAACTAAGCTAGTAGGGGCGCAGGCACAGATAGGGATATTAGAGCAGAGACTGAGGCAGTTGGACGAGGATAGGGAAAGGTTGGAGGCTAAGGTGGAGAGACTGCAAGGGTCCCAAACAATGCCAAAGGAGGTAGCAGGGGTGGAGATGGATGGATTGAGGAGGGAGGTAGAGTGGCTATAGGCTACTCTTGATGATATGTGATAGCAGAGAGATGCATTTCATGAGGTAGTAGACACGACCTAGCCAATATTCTGAGTCCTCCAGGGAGAGAAAGATGAGGTCCTTGTGTGGGAAAAGGATATGAAAGGATGGGCACATCAAGTGGAGGGGAAACTAGCCAGTATGAGGCTAGCCCAGGATGCTTGAGAGTTGGAGTAGGGCAGGCTACAACAGCAATGGAACAAGTATCAAGGAGAGAGGGATGCAACATAGGCATCAACAACCCATTATGATGATGCCACCCAGGAGGGAGGATGTTGGATGGGGGCATATTATATTGTAGTGTCGGACCCAGTTCAGAGAGTCGCTCCCTATAAATAAGTGTTTGATAGGAGTGCAGGGCCATCACAATCGAGACCCTCATGGTCAAGGGGATCTAGTGGCTACAGAGGGACATTGTTAGGAGAAGGGGGGTGCTAGAGTCACTGTAACGATCTGATGAGGCCAACAGTGGAAAATAGGGGTGGGGATGGAGATAGGTGCCCTAGTTTTGACAGATAGGTAGGTGGTAGTGTATATATATGGAGAGTTGATGTACAAATTTTTATTCATTGATTCTTTGTATTCATCCATTCATATGATATTCTTCTGTATATATATTCTTGTATTATTTCATGGACATGGATGGACATTTTACCTTTTATTATGTCATGGACTGTGATGGTCGTTGTACTGTTTTATTATGTCATGGACTTTGATGGATATTATGGACTATATGTATATATGGTAGACATTATTATGATATATGATGGATGATTTTGGGTGGTGCATCATATGTGATATTTATACGATGTTATGGATGCTTATTATGGATGTATGCATGACATATATGTATTTATGATTATGATGCATATGTTATATGATGTGCTTGACTAACGATTTGTGATGCAGGATGTGATATATTACATGTTGATGATTATGATGTGATATTTGATGGATGTGATGTTTATGTATGTGTTGGATGATTATGATATATGCGACTAACATGTTTGTGATACGTGATGGGAAAGTTATGGATGCATGTGGATGATGTATGATTTATGCGACTAACATGTTTGTGATGCACTATGGGACATTTATGGATGCATGTGGATGATGTATGATATATAGGACTAACATGTTTGTGATGCAGGATGGGATGTTTATGTTTATGATTGTGTTGTTGATGTTTATGGTAGTGATGTTATGGATGTGATTAGGATGGGTTATGAAATGGAATGAATGTGATGCCTATAATGTTGATGCAATGAATGATTTTAATGAAATGGAAAATGGAATGGATTAAGATGCTTAGAATAACAAATCTATATTAGTCTAAACAACTTAAATGACTATGATAATGAAAATTAAATGGATTAAGATGCTTAGAATAACAAATTTGAATTATTCTAAACAACTTAAATGACTATGATAATGCAAATGAAATGGATAAAGATGCTTAGAATAACAAATATATATTAGTCTAAACAACTTAAATGACTATGATAATGCAAATGAAATGGATTGAGATGCTTAGAATAATAAATCTATATTACTCTAAACAACTTAAATGAGTATGAAAATGAAATGAATTAAGATGCTTAGAACTCTAAACAACTTAAATAACTATGATAATGCAAATGAAATGGATTAAGATGCTTAGAATAACAAATCTATATTATTCTAAACAACTTAATTATGACAATGAAATGGATGATGAAATGAGTGATGCAACCTAATAATGAAATGGACAATGAAATGATTAATGAAACCTAATTATGATAATGAAATGACTAATGCAACCTGATGGTAAATAATGAAAATGGATAATGAAACCTAATGATGGATAATGCAAATTATTAATGAAATGGTGGGCGTAGGGGACCTATCAAAATTGAAGCAACTTGATAGGAAGAATAGGTGGGGGGGAAAGATCATTTGCACAACCAAAATCAATGATTATAGGTTAGGTGAATGGATGGGAAAAATACAATAAGATGATGAGTGAAATGCAATCCAATGCTATGCTATCACACTTAGGAGCACTGGATTTTGATATAGTGTAGGATACCAAGCACCAGGGTATAAGGAACCAAGGCCAATTAGCATTCTACACATAGGATTGACACAACAAGCAAATAGGTTAATCCAACATCCCAAAGTCATAAGGGATTTGGTTGGGCCAATGCTGGAAAACCACAAGCACGAGAGGTTGCCCCAACATAACACAAGATCAAAAATTTCTTGGTGGGTACTACACAAGACAACCAACAAACATGATCACACAAAAAGACAAGAGATGCTCGTATGTTTACCAATTGAAACACACCATGATATGATGGATCATGACAACCTCGGCTAGGTATAGTAGGAAGCTCGAAAGATAAACAAAATGCAAAAGAACCAAAAAATCACAATAAATCTCAAATACATTTTTCCATGGGGAAGATAGGTAGAAAAGGTTGACATGGTTTGATATGAGGAAAGATATATCCTGCTAAGACCGGAGATGGATGGGATAGATCATAGGATCGACATGACTTAGGATAATCTAAAACTGATTAAAATTTCCTAAGCCTTGGGGGCATATCAAAGATGGCCTTTCCTATGTGAAAGCATAGAGGCAATGTAGTTCGATAAAAAGACTGGCAACAAATGATGGAAAAAAGTGAAAAGAGGATGATGAAGACCCAAACAAATGAACCAAAGCCTCAGGGGCTCATCAAAGATGGATTTTCCTACGTGAAATCATAGAGGTGTAACAGTTCAAGAAAAAGACCAAACTTGAAAGATGAAGGATGAAAGATGGGACCTAATGATAAAGGACACGAAGATGGATCCTAGATGAGGACATGAGACCGACCAATAGGACACCATATATACAAGCGATGATAACCAACCAAAGCCCAACCGGCATAGGGATGGAAGACCAGGATACCTAGTAAGACTTATAGAAGTTTACCACTAACAAGAAAGAGAAGCTCAGGATTTGGGATAGTGAATCCAAACCATCTAATGCTCAATCAAAATACACCATGGGATAAATGACAGGATGGATGGGATGTGTAAATAGGATGTGTTGATGGGATGGGGTGAATATGTAAGCATATAGGAAAACAAGATACAAGGTAGGTAATGATTAAGCCCTCTACAAATGGCGCCTTTTGCCAGGTTTTCACTAGAAATACTTATCTAAGGTGCCACCAAAGGTGGTTTTCACCATAGGATGATTTATTTCTCTTTACTATTGACATCATTTTTATTTTTTTTCAATTTTGTGGAATTTTTTACTTTTTTTTGGTATTTTCTAGGTGGGGTAACCTAGCTAACTTAGGTGTAGAACCACTTTAGGTGCACAATGTTGATGGTTTCTCCCAAGGTTTCACCCTTAGGTGTGGAAAGAAAATATTCTCTAGAACTGCACTTAGCTATGATGGCATATGGACCCAACCAATTAGCTTCAAAATTTCCTTTCTTCTCTCAATCTTGTTGGGTGCGCTAATTTTCCTTAAACATAAGGTCACCAATCTAGAACTGGTAGGGTTGAACCTTCTTGTTGTAGCTTCTTTTGAGCCGATGTTGGTAAAACTATTAGTGATTATAAGCATTGAGACGCTTCTCATCCAAAAGCTCTAGCTGACTAAGATGTGCCACTCGATACTCATCATTTATCAGGTTCTTCAAAGAGATACACAATGAGGGGAGCTCAACTTCAACTGTAAAGATGATATCGACACCATATATGAGCGAGTATGGTGTGGCATCGGTGGGGTTGTGAATGGAGGTACGGTAGGCCTAAGAGACAAGATTGAGATGGAGGTTCCAATCTTGATTAATGTTATTGATAACTTTCTTCAGAATTTTGATTAGTGTTTTGTTGGTGGCTTCAGCTTGACCATTACCTTGGGGGTAATAGGGCGTCGACCATCAATGTTGGATATGGAAATTTTCATAGAGTTGTCGTACATGCTGGTTTTTGAAAGGTTTTCCATTATCAGTGATGATGGTGGATGGAATACCATACCTATAGAGAATATGGTATAGGATGAATTTGGATATCTGAGTGCTGGTGATGAGGGATAGTGGAATTGCTTCCACCCATTTGGTGAAGTATTATGTGGTGGTGATGATGGTGTGGCCATTAGAGGATGGTGGGTAGATCTTGCCAATTAAGTCTAGACCCCACTGTGAAAAAGGTCGTGGTGTTGTAATTGGTTGGAGGTCCTGTGCTGGAGCATGGATCAAATCCATGTGTTGTTGACAAGGTACACACTTTTTAACAAATTCACATGCGTCATGTTCCATAGTGGGCCAATAATACCTAGTCTGAAGAACCTTCTTTGCTAGGGCCATTCCATTAGTATGCGCCCCTCAAACACCACTATGCACTTCGCCTAACATGCCATGGCCCCAAAATTAATTCAACTTAAATCAAACACAACTACTAATTTTTTTAACTTGTTGATGGTATTTAGGTTAAACTCTAAAATACTCTATAATCCTTTATAAAATGAACTTGCACAATAAAACCTTAGTGACATATTTAAATGATTGTTACTCTTATGACAATAATTTTTTAATTATTTACATACTTTCTAATGATTTAATTTAAATAATATTAATTTTATTTTCAAGAACTATTAATTTATCTATTTAATTTAAAGGGAAATAATTTTAATTCAACATTTGGACATTTACTTAATTTTTCAAGGGTTTTAAATGTAGGAACACTAATTATTAATGATTTCCATCATTTTGGCCCATTGATAAGTTTCCTAAAATAAATTATTTAATAAGTATTATTTGATCTTTATGCCACTAATATCCTATCTTTTAAAAATAAGTAAATAGTTATAAATCACTACATTCAGTTTTTTAAATCTTATTACTAAATCCTCCATGGATTTTTTTATTGCAACTCATACTTTGTCACAAATATATATCTAAAATATTTTGTTACCATAATTTATGAGTTTAATCTTGCTTTTAACTATTAACTGAATTGCTATGAGAGTTTTCTAATTTATATAGTTTATTATCATAGTACATTGTTCACCTTGTACTTTTTTTTCAAAACAAAAATTTATTTTATTTTGCAGGTTGAATGCAACAATGGATCCATCTCTTGAATTCCAAGGCAATCTCCCATTCAGATACAACAGATTATTGTTTGTGCATCAATTTTTTTAATCCATTCGCTAGTCACTGTTAGTATTTATAATTGAGTTTTCTTTTTGTTTATAAATGTTTAACTAACTTCAATTTACCATTTACTTTAACAATAGTATGGTACATAATGTTGAAGCTATCTTCTAAATTTAGTTCATACTTGAATTATGAGTTCAAGGATCTAGTTGAAGAAATTAAGGGCTCAAGGTATAATTTCTTATTTTTTTAATCTTTGAGTTTCCATTAGACTAACCTCATTCCTACTTAGTTTACTAAAATTAATAATGAAATCATTTACATTAAACTCTTCAAATTTAATTCTAATTTTAAAGTAATTAAGTATTATCTCTTTTATTCAACTACTCCAATGGCAATTTTATACATCTTTACGAGGGAAACTTTATGTTTCAAAAATTGTTTTTTTTCATAACCTTCAATTCTTGAACTCTTTTACACGGAACTTTTATATTAAGAGTCTTTTACAAGCACTAAATGCGGCTCACAAATTGATCCAACTTTAAGCTATAAATGAAGTAATGATGTTTTCATTTAACATTCTTTCAGTTTCAACTGTGTGATAGATTTTGTGAGGAAAATGAAGTTTTGTTTGCACAAACTAAAGAAAACACAGTCGACAATCTAAAGCCTTTCCTATCATCCCAACATTAATAGTTGGTTTGAATTCTATATTTACTAATGCAAATCCATATTATTATTAGACGTCCCCTAATCCTTTGGTTCTTGCTCTTAAGGTTAATATTGGTTTTCTCTGTGCGGACTTTACAGATCAAATGCTTTTTTCCTTCTGAACCTAAATGTTTACTTCAACATAGAGATCTTCCATTTTCAGTGACCCCTCACCCGCGGTTCTCTACTATTAAGTTTGAGGATTCTCTCCTTTCTTTCTTTTACGTATAAGATGAGGCTCTATTCCAAAATTACAAAAAGAACTTCCTTCAACAAATTGCATTTATTACATCATTTGAGGATTTTACACAGCATACACAAGTTTCTTATCTTGACCATGTTCTATACATGAGTAAAATCTGAATTCATATATGGAGTTCATTAATAAACTAAACTATAGTTTTCTCTAATAATGTACTTCAATTTTAAATACTTCATTTATTTCTTTTTCACCAGAACATAGATTTATGCAATATTCCAATTCAAAATACATCCTTCTTGAGAATTCTCTTTCACAAGGACATATACATGCAAGATTTAACTAATAAGGCACAATGCAAAAATCCTCTTCTCATGAGATTACAATTTAAACAAATATCCTAGAATTCCACTAATAACTTCTTCTTTTTTTGCTAACCCCCTTTTGAAATATTGTATTGCAACTCTTTGCAAATGATTAGTCGAAGTTTGAAGTATAAAATACAAAACAATATAAGAACATTTTTTTTTCTCAAATCACTACATTTATTTTCTCCCCAAAAGACTTGCACAATTTTCACATCTTTGAAACCTCCCTCAAGAGACCTAAAATGAGCAAGAGTGGAAAACAACAAGATTTTGCTGGGCTCTCCACCCAACCATAGGGTTGTAAAACAACCCACCCCCAAGCATTGGGTATTCACTTAGTCACTTGAAACAACTTAGCCCAAGACTCAAACACATGTAGCACAATATCATTTCACATATGCAACAATCCTCATAGCAATGCATTCACATAAAATCACATGTATCTACCACATTGGTTTATCCCAAGGGTAAACCACTTAGGGGGAGTGGGGGCTCAACCAAACATGGGTAAAAGTGAATATATATAACATCAAAATCATCTCCACAATAATCTCCACAAATCCCCAAACCAACACCTCCTCAACTCCACACCCCTTATTCCTCCAATACACACAATAGAAAATGAAGAAGGGGATACTTATATCCCATAACAAAAAACAAGGGTATTCATACCCTGGTGATGGTCATCACCTAATGGGATACTCTTATCCCAACTAAAAGCCCCAATACGAGGGAGCAATCTCCCACTCAACCCCACACATGGAGGAAAAAACTCCTCTATAAGAGAGGGGGTCACCTCCCCTAAGAAAAGATACACCAAACAAAATGCATCACAATTTCAAGACTTGCCATAACAAGAATCACACAAGAAACTCCCCAAAACAAAACCCTCAACAAAAAACATTTCTTTTCAAAATGCACAACATAACACTATGAATACAATAACTACAACACAAGAGGGAAGAGTTATCTCCAATGCTATGATCCCACTAATGGTAGACACAAATGAAAGAAAGTCTCCTATAATCTCCTTCTCCCAAGATCTCCTCCTCCTCCCCAAGAATCTCCTCAAAAAAAGAACTCAATATGCAAGAGACCAAAATGACATGGTAATCCTCCTTCCTCTCCATAAGGAGGGTCTTATAAAGGGAAGAAATAAGTTACTTCCTCCCAACTAACTCAACCACTTCCCCATTTTCGCCACTTTTACAAAGGGGTCATAAAATGGGTCCTAAACACTTTTGAAAAGAGCACAAATGACAAAAATAAACTTCTAACCCCTATACCTTAGGCATAGGCTATTTCCCAACATAAAATATACCTTAATTCTCTTAAAAGACTTCAAAAAAATCCCATTTTAAATTACAAGACTAAATATTTACAAAAAACACAACTAAAATCCAACACCACATAATACCAACATAAAATCCTTCTAACTTAACCTCAAGGCCTATGAAGCAAGGACCAAGAAGAACATAATAGAGACAAGATGAAGGGTGGCTTAGTGGATCCCCTTAATCCATCAGTGTTAGAACTCCTACACACTCAAAAAATTATGTCAGTACGATAGGAATACATACATACATATATATATACATGCACATAATCCAAAGAATGCACTACATAATATATATCAACATAATCGAATAACCTACATAAAATATTATATATATCTCATCATGATGAAGTGCATTAATCAAAAATCACATTAGAATTATCATAACATATTAAACCATGCCATACATTATCATCAAATCTGGAATACAATAGATCGTCATCATCATCATAACACATATAATTATGACTCAACTAATTAATCATAAGGTAACACATACAATACATCACTTTGCAATTACACCAATCACCTTGACCATAACAAGAATTACTACATGAACAATATAATATAATATCCACAATTATATCAATACCTTCTAAAATATGCATCACTCAAATCATCACCCGTAGATTCTAATATCATGTCACATACCATCCTCAATGAATGAATATACATCATTAAAACACTAAATCTCATAATCATCTAAATATATCTAGACCCACCAAAAGATCACACCAAAGGGTAACCCATGAACTGAATAATATATAATTCATTGAATAGGTAAATCTTTCCAATTAATCCATGAAGAGAGTGAGCATCTCTCCCAACTCAGGTATGTCACCCAACATGAAAGCACATATAATATTGGACAAGGATCATCAAATTGTATCGAATAAACATGAACATAGAGGGTGGGGTATCACATAACACTATTTTGGACTTTGGCTCATTCAAAGAAGAAGAGCCCCATCATACCCTTTACGAGAAAGAGTGTCTCCTAAGAGGGTGTAATGGGATGGTCAGTGTATGAAGGATTTGTGTTGGTTGTGATTTAGCTCAAATGGAAGGAAATTATCATGAAGGTAGGTGTAAATGTCGTGGTACCACAGGGATTGGGGACCTACGATTTCACACACCATTTTTGTATACGAGATGTCGTATGTGGGGACCAATAACTATTCAATAAATAACTCATAGTTCATATGATCCTTGAGCATGTCTATAAGAGATCCAATAGTAGCCATTGCATCTGCAACCTTATTCTACAGTCTGGGAACCCATTCAAATTGGATATGATTGAAATAATATTTAAATTCATCCACCATGCATTTAAGGAAGAAGCTTGTTGTCCTTTGTTTGGTACTCATCATTAACTTGCTTGATTATGAGTTGTGAGCCCCCATAGACATGGAGGAAAGTAATGTTCCATTGGATGGAAATTCAGAGACTTGTGATTAAAACTTCATACTCAACAATTGTATTCATGCATGGGAATGCCAATCTGAATGACTTGGGGATATAATCACCTTGAGGGGTGATAAAGAGAATGCCAACACCTACCCCATTATGTTTGTAGGATCCATCAAAATAAAGTGTCCATGTATTGGCCTCTAAAACGGTGAACACTAACTCATCTAGAAACCCTACCACTAAAGGGTACACATCCACTAGGGAGCTTTAGCCAATTGATCTACGATGATGTTTCCTTTCATTGTCTTGAATTCTACATACTCAATATCAAAATCACTAAGAAACATAACCCACTTAGCCATAAGACCTATTAGGGATGTTCTGGATAACAAGTATTTGAGTGGATCCACCTTGGAAATCAGCTTAAGCGAATGGCTAAGCATGTATTGGAAATTTTTTTGAGAACTTAAAACAACTACTAGGCAAGCCTTCTCCATAGGCGTATAATTAAGTTCATACCCCACCAATGTGTTGTTGATGTAATAGATTTCCCTTTCCTTCCCATTTTTGTCATGTTGAGCCAAGAGTGCCCCCAGTGCAACTGTTGTGACAGAAATATAAAGCAAAAAATGTTTTCCCAATATAGGAGGCATCAGGATAGGAGGGTTGGCAAGATACTCCTTGATTTTATCGAAGCCTTGCTGGTACTCTGAGTTCCATTTGAAGACAATATATTTGTGCAAAAGGTGTGTGAAAGGTTGGCATTTGTCCATAAATTGAGCTATGAAATGCTGGATTGATTGTAACCTTCCTTGTAGACTCCTTAGTTGTTTCAGATTTTTAGGTGGAGGCATTTCCATAATTGCTTTGGCTTTAGTCGGGTCAACCTTTATACCCCTCCTGGACATGATGAAACCCAACAATTTTCTTGATGTGACTCCGAAAACACATTTCTTTTGGTCTAACCTTAGCTTGTACTGCTCTAACCTATCAAAAATTTGCTTCAAGATCCCCGAGTGTTCTTCTCGAGTTTTAGATTTTTCCAATAGGTCGTCAACATAATCTTCCATTATGAGGTGGATCAAATCATGGAAGATGACCATCATGGCATGTTGATACATTTCCCCCAAATTTTTGAGACCAAAAGGCATGACTTTGTAGCAAAAATGGCCCCAAGGTGTAGTGAAATCTATTTTATGTTGACCTTCGGGGGCAATTTTGATATGATTATACCCAGAAAAGCCATCCATAAGAGTTAGCATAACATGGCCTATTGTCAAGTCAAAAAGCATATCAATGTTCGACAATGGAAAATCATCTTTGGGGCAAGCCTTATTGAGGTCTCTAAAATCTGTATAGATTATGATGCCCCCAATTGGTTTAGCCATGGGGAAAATGTTGGAAATCCAGTCTAAATAATCAATAGGTCAGATAAACCCTGCTGCGAGCAAATTTTCCAATTCCACTTTGATAAGAAGAGCGACTTGTGGATGCAATTTTCAAAGCTTTTATTTCACTAGCTTAGCATCAGGGTGGACATCAAGGTGATGTACAACTAACACTGGATCTAGACCAGGCATATCCAAATAGGCCCATGCAAAATTAATGATCCCTTCCTAGAGTAGATTGACAATTACATAATATTCCTCTTCATCCAAGGACTTAGCTACATACATGATATTTGGCTCTATTTCTATTCCAAAATTCACCTCTCTTGTGTCTTTGATGAGAATGGAAGACCGTTCTAAAAATTGGGTACTTATAAGAGGAAGATGAACATCCCCATCCTCTAATGCCTCAAGGAGGTTTTTCATTAGAGGATAGACCCTTTTGTACTTTATTTCTTTTTATTTTTGTGTTTGAGGTGTTCATCTTCCCCGGGGTAGGCTCCACAGTCTTCTTCTACTCCCATGTAGTGTATGTATGCCTCCTCAAATGGAAAGATGTCAGTAGGTGCACTTCCTCATAGGCCCCAATCAATGAGGTCAAGATGGTAGAGGGAAAGGCTAATACTGAAAACGGAAGTGGATTCGAATAGGGAGGAGACATCTAAATCATCGTAAGAGAGTATGATGGTTTCGTCCTCAGGGATGTCATCAAGGACACCGATTTTCATGCTAACATTATTTGAAGCACTGGGAGACATTGTGGGTTGTTTTTTCTTCTTGTCATAATCAAGACCCAAGTGTTTAGGATGCACGAGAGTATTAATAGGCTTATGCATTCCATGTTCATCAACCCCTAGTCTCCCCCTAATAATATATTTTTGTGCCAACTTGGAAGCATGTGGATAGACTTCTTGAAAATATTCAATGAGGGGAGGTGAAGGTTTTGGTTCTTCTCTATACACCTACTAACTGATATCCTCATCAAGTTGATTGTGCAAGGTACCTATGGACTAAAATGTAGTGGAGCCCACATTTTTGGAGCTTATGGTCTTGGTGATCGGCTCTCCTTTTTGTTGATACTTGGTAGGCCGGCCATAACTTTGTGGTGAGGAGGGCATTGTGCCCACATTGAGTGCAGTGTGCATATTGTATTCCCCACAACCTTTGTCAATGATTTGAACCTTGGTAATGGTGGAATGTGGAGTGGTGGATGGAGTGAATGAAGTGTTAGGATTGGCATGAGATGTTCCCACCTCAATACCAGGGAAATGACAAGAATGATGAAAAGAAGTCTCTAGAGCATGACAATACTCAAAAGGGTGTTGATCAATAGGCATAGTGACCTCAATTCTATTGTGGGGAAATTTGAGGCATTGATGATAAGTGGATGGGATGGATTTCATGGCATGAAGCCATGGTCAGCCAAGGAGGAGATTATAGGGAAGGTCTAGATCAAGGACATGACAAGTCGTATACTATTTGGTGGGGCTGACCTAAATGGGAGGACAAATAATGCCTTATGAATCTCATTCTATGTTGTCATAAGCCTTGATGGTGATCACTTGATTGTCCAAGTCAGGGTGAGTGTACCCCACCTATTTTATGAATTTTAGCATACACAAATTGAGAGCAGATCCATTATCTACCAAGACTCGTTTGACTTTGTTCTCAATAACAAGGACCTCTATGTGATGGGCACAGTTATGTGTGAGGTTAATGGGTGGCATATCATTTTGGCTAAATCCTAGTTTATATGCAGATGAGATATGTCCTACGAGAACTTAGAACTGAGTAGATCTATGTTGTTAGGTACATGAGTGTCCCACAAAGATTTTGTGAGGAATTTTTTATGCGTTGGGGAAGACTTCAACAAATAAGATAGATATATGGGCTAGAGTCTTTCCTAGGCGATCAAGGATATTATACTGTGAGCCTAAAGAGATGGTTGGGATGACATGGAGGGCCCTATAATTGATATGCAAGTGTGACGTGTGGTGACAACACATTGAGGATCCTTTCCATTTACACAAATCTTAGAGACACATGGGTCTACTTTTGTAATGCAACCAACTATATTATCATAATTGAAAGGAACCTTTGTATAATTTATATTGTTGGTTTGGTTATTTTGATTATAGTTGTTGGACCTGGTGTTTGTATTGGTAGAGCTAGAACCCTAAATGTTCTTTGGGAAATCATTTTGGAATATCTATAATTAAGCATTAGACAATCGAGACTAGTTTCCCTCAACTATAATGTCTCCTCAATCAATGAGATCTTGGATATAACTCTTGAGACCCTGACACTTGTTGGTAGAGTGAACTTTGATCTTATGGTAATTGAAATACTCATTTTCTCTTTACCAATTTGTCTTTGGTTTACTCATCAAAATGCTTGGTCACAAGATACACAATGGTGTTGGCTTGAACCAGCCTTCTTAAGATAGCCTTCAAGGGTTCCCCTAAGGGAGTGAACATTCATTTAGAATTCCCTTGGCCTAACTGATTGGAATAATTAGGAGGACGAGGTACCCCTTGTGAATCAAATATGAAATTAGTTATGGGTTGTTGGGGAATGTGTTGTGGTTCTTGAGAATCACTAGCTACTTGAACATGTTTGTTGTCGATGACACCATCATTGACCACATTCTTATTCTTGTTCCAATAGTGGGATTTATTGATGGATTTCTTTTCTTTGTCTTCCTTGAAGATCTTAATGATCCCTTTAGCAATTAAAGCCTTCTCAATGGTAGTTCCCTTTTCAATTACTTCCATGAAGGTAGTTGTAGAATGAAGGCACAAATTATAGGCCAACTTAGGATGTGAGTTTTCAACAAAGATACCCACTAATTATTTTTTCGGAAGGCTACATTTAAGACAAATGGCTAGAGCTTGCCACCTTTGTAGGTAGCTAGGAAATGTCTCATCATTACATTTCTTGTCCTTCATAAGGTCCATTGTGTCTATATCCTTCTCTAAGTTAAAAGAGAAGTATGTTATGAACTTTTCTAACAAATCAGAGAATCTAGAAATTGATCCACATGGGAGACGTAAGAACCATTCTAAGGCTTGTCCAATCAAGCTATGGGGAAACAAACGAAGGAGGTAATTATCATTGTATAGGACCTCCTAACAATGCATGTAGAATTTTTTCAAGTGGTCTTGTGGGTCTCCCTTTCCCTTATATTTATTGAATTTTGGAATTTCGAAGTGTTTAGGAAAGGTAATGGTGGAAATCAATGGATCAAATGGGTATGGACAAATGTCTTCAAACTTAAAGGACTTTTTGGATGATGATGTGCCAGCTTATAAATATTTCAAGGTAGCTTTAATTTCTTCCCACTCCTTATTAATAGGCATGGATGAGGATGGACCTGTGGGATTGGATTTATCATAGGGAGCATATTGTTGATATGATGGCGGTGGAAATGATTGATCGAAGGATGGATTGCCATAGTATGATGGTACTTGTTGATATTGATTGGTATAAGTTTTTTGTTTGTTGGCATAAATTTGTTGTTGAGGTGGAAGTGGTTGGTAGTAGGATGATGCAAATTTCTATTGTTGGGATGAAACCTATTGATAGTATGATGGATTGGGTTGGTAGTTGTATGTTAGTTATTGTGGAGGGACATATGGAGGCGGTTGTAGATTGGATGGTTGCTGGTATGTATTTGATGTGGGTTGTTGTGGGTTAATATAGGATGCATGTTGTTGGTTTTGATGTTGAGAGTATTGGTAATTGTGATAGGAGTGGTGTATTGTTGTCATGGGGTGTGAGGTGGTGGAGGTGTTTGGTAATAAGTATTTTGCAGAGAAGGTTCCACAAAGGGTGGAGGTTGATGATAACAAGGTGAGAAATATTAAGGGGGTTGATTGGTGTACGTATGTGGAGGTTTTGGTTGGTATTGTTGTTGGGGGTTAGATTGTGTGGATTGTTGTTGATGGCCTTGTTGATGACCAGATTGTGTGGATTGTTGTTGAGAGACTTGTTGAGGACCAAATTGTGTGGGTTGTTGTTGAGGGAAATAATGAGGACTAGATTGTGTGGGTTATTGTTGAGGGACGTGTTGAGGACTGTATTGTGTGGGTTGTTGTTGAGGGACATGTTAAGGACTAGATTTTGTGGATTATTGTTGAGGTGGTGGTTGTGGGATGGAATGACTAGGAGCAAATGGTGGTGCTTGTTGCATCAATAGTTGTGTTCGAATAAGGATGACATGAGGGGGGAAGATTCTAGTGGATTGATTATGGTTCCCCTAGCATTTCCCCTAGTTTTACTGATATTGTGGTAGAGGTGGTGCAAATGGAATGGATGTGGGACCTTTTGGATTGGTGAATTTAGGTGTAGCTCCGCTAATAGAAATCTAAATGGAAAAAGGTGGAATTCGATAACACAAATCATTCCAAAATCCAGGTTGATACCAAGTATCCTATGGGGCAACTTGAGGAACTTGTGGAGCTTGAGGGACTGATGGGTTTATGTGAACATGAGAACTCTAGGAAACTTGTGATAGAGAAGGAATTCTTGTGTCGGCGTATTGTGTCATATCGAATCTAGCTCGTGGTTTAGTACCTCTCATGAGTAATGAAGCAAGGATTTTTTCTAACCATTTAGAGATGATATGGTCGGTCATTTGTGCATTAACCAGATTACTTTTAAGACATTCCTCAACAGAGAGCTCAGGTTGATTAACCATTCCTTCCTCCATGGGATGTTGAGGATTAGAGCTCGGGAATTATTCTATGTTGGACTATTGAGATCCACCATTAGTGGGTGAATTGGGAGGATACTATGATTGACCAACCTGTGACTGTTGTAGTTCCTTTTTAACCTTTTAGCCTATGATCAAGTGGTAACAGAGATGAAAGTGTGGATGATCAGGATATGATGATGATGTGGACCCCTAGGATGACACTAAGTGATGACAATTGGATGACTGTTTAAAGAATTACCAAGATGATGGATTGATTGATTAGATGATCGATTGCTTAGATTGGATAGGTGATTGGATTATATTGATGTTTGGATTTGGTTGACAATTGGATTGGATCAACTAGACTTGAGAGCTTGACTGGATGATGTTTGGATTATAAGATTGTTACTTGAGATAGACTAATGATCTCAAGAAAATTGGATGATTGTGATGATGATTGGATTGGATTGGATATGATGATGCAAAAGGATGATTACGACACAAAATTTTCCTCTAGATAGAAGAAAATTGATGAGGCTACAGATAATTAACAATTCACAATGGATTATGCTCCTAAGTGAATGAGGATGACAACAATATAGGCTAATTAAGTAGTCAAATTGGATAAAAAGCTCTCAAATAGACGTCTAGAGGATTTAGATTGGATTTTTGATGAATGATATAATGATTAAGGATGACCTAATATGAAGCTATGTGATTGAATGGATGATTTGACGACTTTTGGAAAATTTGAATGCATGAAAATGGTGATTATGGGGGACTGGAGGATGCTAAAATGATTTGATCACAAGACTAACCTTGGAACAATGTTGGCTTTCAATAGTCAAGAGGATTCACTTGGGTTTTTCTATGGGAAGTAGAATCACCTCTGTAGGTAGTAGAATCACCTCTCAAGGATGTCACAGATTCGCCTTTGTATGAAGCAGAATTTCCTATGAAGGACTGGCTGAGGGATGTATGTATCACAAGTGTGGATTCGCCTATCAAAATATGGGTATACAGACACACGAGTGAAATCTCCCTTGAGTATTACAGATTCACCTATTTGAGGATTACTATACGGAAATGGACAACACAATCACCTATGAAAAATTGGTTGTTGATGAGGGCACAGCTTGAGACTTAGAAAATAACCCACAAACAAGAGAATAATTTTATTATTCAGAAAATGGAGCTTCTTACATGTAGAGGATCTCAAATCCCCATGTTCTACAACACATGCAAGTTACAGAAAGCTACAAAGTAACCCTTTCGCAATATGCGAGCTTGTCCCCAAAAAGTTACCCAAAAATTAGAAACCCGCCCATAAATAGAGCTCCTCATTAGTTTGGAGCCAAAACAACATTCAAATTTGAGTTTAGGCGGTTTGGCTGAAAATTTACAACATGAAGTTCAAATTTCAAAAGAGCATTTGCAATTGTATCTTCTAGAAAGTGCGCCAACTTCCGGGGCCATAACTTTTGATCCTGGGACTCCGATTCGAACCGTTTAAACCGTTGGAAAGGTCGAAGTCAATAACGCATGAAATTTGCTATGCTGATTTTGGCAAGTTTCGAGGCTGATCCAGGAGCTCTATGTGCCTCAAATCTAACTCGAAAGATTTTCAGGTGCAAATCTAGGAAACTAAACTGCAATATCTTTTAACCCAAGAACCAGAAAATAAAAACCATAAATTGGGAATTTCATTATGATGAAAAGGGTATCCAAAAATGTAAAAACATCTAAGAACTGAGAAACTTGAAATTTAACTTTTTTGGGTGATGCAAGATTGCCCTTACACCACTGGATGCTCCTGCATCAGACACCCAGGGTAATTTGAGAAGTGACCATGTCACATCTCAAATGGTTGAGGAAAAACCCAAACGGTCAACCTCTGCCTTAGGCAATCAGGATGAATCTTCAATAGGCCTTCCTTTCCATTTCACCAGATATTCTTCATACTGCCTGTTCCTGGTACTCCTTCCCACATGACTATCCAGGATTTCTTCAATCTCCTCTTTTTCTGAAGTAGGTGCCTGAATCCCACACTATTCCATTGTTGGTACTTCCTCTGCGCCACCTTCATGATACTCTGTCAAATTTGAAATGTTGAACACAGGGGAAATGTTGAATCCATCTGGCAACTCTACCTTATATGCATTCCCTGAATCATGCCTCTTCAAAATTTCCACAGAATGAACTTCTTTCATCTTCAATTTGTTATATGTTCCCACTGAAACCTTTTCCTCAAGTGGGACCATCACTTCATCACCAATCCAAACTCCTTATACCTCCTCTTCTGATCTGCCTTAGCCTTATACTACATATTCATCTTGTTAATATGTTCTCTTTACCTTTCTCATGTATATCCTTGATGTGTTCTAAGTAAAATCTTC
>VDFB02390334.1:0-21747 GCA_007258455.2 Sequoia sempervirens | reverse complement strand
TCTTGGAAGACCTACTAAGAATGTACTACATGGATCAACAATATAAGTGGGAAGAATATTTACCATTGGTAGAATTTACTTAAAACAATTCATATCATTCAACTATCAAAATGGCACCCTTTGAAGCACTATATGGCAGGAAGTGCAGAACACCTATCAGTTGGAATAGGATGGAGGATAGGATCACTCTAGGACCCGAGTGTTGGTATATGGATCCTAATTAGACTCAGAGGTTAAATTTTCCCCACTTTTATTGGTGCGGTTTCCCCCAAATTATTTAACGGGGTCAAGGGGAAGTGCCCCTTGCAAGGTCTAGGGGAAGCACCCCTGGCATGCCCCCTATCATGATATAGGGTAGGGTCGAGGGGCAGTGCCCTCGAAAACTTGAGTGTTATTTTTCTATTGGCTGACATAAAAAACCCTATTTTGTAACCAACATAAGTCTTGATAAAAGGCTATGGGTTTGGGTTTCTGTTGACATTGTAATTGTAGCATTTGTAGCGGTATTGAGTTGTAAGGATTACTAGTTGTAATTGGTTTGATTTATTGGATAATAATATTGGACTCTCTGTTGGTGGATGTAGCCCAAGTTTCAGTGAACCATGTTAAATATTGTCTCTCACTGTTATTATTTATGTGTTTTTCATTCCTCTGTTTAATCTTTATTTTCATTTAATTGATACTTTTTGCATACAATTCCTAACACCGAGATGCTTCAGGAAATGGAGGAATAGGTTAAATTAATCAGATAGAGGTTGAAGGAAGCTAATGATTGGTAGAAAAGCTACGCTAATGCAAAACGAACCCCCAAGCAGTTTGTGGTTGGAGAGAAAGTTCTCTTGTGAGTTAAACCTCAAAAGAGCTCTATCAAATTTGGAAAATCCTCTAAACTAGCCCCGAGATATGTGGGACCTTTTGAAGTCCTTGAATTTATCAACCCGGTAGCATACAAAATTTCTCTACCTCCAACTCTCATCAGATTGTACGATGTATTTCATGTCTCCTATCTTAAGAAGTATTGTATAGAATTTGACCATATGATTCACTAGAATTCCTTGTAGGTATGGGATCCTGGGGTGATCACAATCAAGCCACTCAGAGTGCTTGAGGTACGTAAGCTACGCTTATGTAACCATGAGATGATACAATGCAAGGTCTAGTGGGACTAGTATTCAAAGGAAAATGTTACATGGGAGGATTATGATGAAATCCTTCAGAAGTTTCCTTATCTTTCTATGAACAATTAAGAACTCTATATATATTTATAATTTTAGACCTGAACCTATGAATAAATAATCATCGGGGATGATAATTCTTAAGGGGAGAAGTATGTTACATCCCTTTTGTTTTGAACAAGATTATGACAATAATAATATGGTTGTTATGTTAGTTGTAATGAACTACCTTTCATGAGAATGTGAAAATTGGGAAAATAATTCTTAATTTATTTGATATAACTGCAATTATGAATGATTTCTTTATATGTATATATATGTGAATGTGTTTATGTGTTTTTTTAAAGAGGAAACAGAGAACGATCTAACCCTATTTATTTTCCAAGTGGATGCAGGAGTGTCAACATCTCGAAGGAAAGGGAAATATCATCAAGGAGAGGTTGCAATCTATAAAAGAACCAAATTACCATCAAGTCATGAGTTTGGTGTAAGGTTGCTAACGTGGTAGTCATAACCTTGTGATATTATCACACTTAATTAAATAATTTTAAAAATAAGTCAACTTAAAATGAGTATCATCGTTCTCCTTTTGAAGGTCACATATTTAGCTCTTAAGCGCACCTTGGAGTAAGGAATTGAATTAAATACTATCACTGATAATAATATAAACCTTTAAGTCTCGATTGTGGGATGAGAATTTTGGGGGGGAACGACTCATTTCCGTTTGTGTTGGATTGGTAGTAACTCCTCGCCACCTTGTCCTCTGTGTCTTGAGGAAACACCCAAGAAGGACACATGCAAACATTTTTCTTTGGGGCCTTAGCTCACTTAGAGTTATGGGTTGGCATTCTTCTTACTTCACTCTCTCTCAAGGGGAATTCTTTGGTTTTGCATTTTTATCAGGCGTTGCCATGGCCGAGCACCATTCTCTTTTATTCATCACTCTATTCTCAAGGGTGGGGAAAAAAAATTTGTACGTTTGAGTAAATCCACCGCAGCACACTCTTCTGGTCAGTGAAGAATCATCGAAACATCTGTAGTTATCATCTAGATAACTAGGAGAAATCGCCAGGAGAATAATCGAATTTCAGATCTGCATATCCAGGCACATATTTTGAGTGTCTTTAAATTTGTTAAATCATAAATATTGAATAGTCCATTGTTTTTTTATGAAATCAATGTGTAATGTTAGTGCATTCTTTTGGAATCACATCCTACCTGAGGATTAATTATGTCGAGTCTCTTGCAAAATCCCAAGTGCTTCATCTAGTTGAATTGCTTCCTTCTTACCTTTTTATCTAGTCGTGGTTCCCTAATCTTGTAGCTGAGATGTTTTGATTCTTCCTCCATCACTGTTTTACTTGAAGGAAAATCCTTACTTTGTTCCTTAGTTTTCAAATCAGGGTCAGTTCCTTAATCTTTATATCAATGACAATTAGTTGAAATTTATGTAGATCTGAAGAGTTCTTTACAACATTGAAAAAGACTATTATTTCCTCCTCTTGTGAGTAAGAAATGAACATATTATTCTTGATTGTAGAAGAATGAATTTTGAGCTGAGTTACTGATAATATTAACTCAAGATTCAAGTGTATTATTGTCGAGTAAGGGTGAGAGAGCTGATGACACAAGAAAAGTGCTCATAATCATTAAATCCTTGGCCAAGGTTATGATGATTAGAATAAGCAACAGTCAGCCATCAAGAATCAGATATAGCCCTGGTTAGGATGGTCATTCTAGTTAGGAGAAACTATAGAGAAAGATCAACTAGGGTAGTATAGATTCTTGACACCAGACTTAGATGGAAAGATGGTAACTGGGAATCCTTTATAGACTGCACCTCGTGAAGGTTCAGGTTTCTTTAGTTGAAGAAACATAAGAGACTAGTAGGCCTTTGGTTGGATGGAAAATCCATGATGATGTTTCTCTTTCCCTCAAAGGCTTAGATTTGTTTCAAGCATTCTAGTAGGAAGCCTTTAGACTGTACTATCTCTTAACTCTCTCTCTCTCTCTCTTTACTTCAAAATATAATTATTCTATATTGTTTATTCCACTGTTGCCAATATATGTTCTAATCATTTTTTAAATAATGGAATAGTTAGTTCATAACCAACTGTAGCTTTCAGTTATATAAATCGTTAATTGTTTCATTTTAGCTGTATTTGAAAACTAGAAGTTAGTTATTGAATGTTAAAGTAGTTAATGCTTATATTATTTATCTTTCCTCTTCATTATATGTGCTGAAACTCTTGTCAGTAAAATTAGTTAGTTACTCTTCAGTTGAATCTGGGAGTTAGTTACCATTCTTAAACCATAGATAGCTAGTATGCTACAAAAGTGTTGGGGGAATTTAGGCTTCCCTTCCATGTTGACCCAATTTTTTATTTTTATTTTTTCTTCTCATGCATTCTTCATATGGTTTGATATAGTAGGGGGGTTGATGGAAGTTCATTAATATACTATTATACCTATTTATCTATATTTATGAGCAGCTCTGACCCCGTAATATCAAATTTCCCCTATGTCCCTTTTTTGTGATATTATTGTCTTTCTTTACACTATTGTTCTCTTATCTTTCATGCTTGCTTTATGATTTTGTGGTGCTCATGTGTTGTCCCTCATGTGCGTGACAACATTTCCATGCTAACATCTCATTATTTTATGTGGGCCACAACATCACTCTTGTTCATTCTTGATTTTCTCTCTTGAGGATGCCACATGCCTCTACGTTCAACACACACCATCCTAAGGGGGGGCTATCATGTCACTTCAATTTTCAGAAAATGCATTTGGTGGCCAACAAATCTTTTCTCAAAAAAAATTTCAAAATAGTTTTCAAAAATCGCATTCCTCAACAAGGACCCCTAGCGGAATACCTTTCCTTCACCATGGGTTCGCAAAGAAAGAGTTTAAAAAACATTCCTTTGAGGAGGGAGTGCCTTCTCCTGTAAGTGAATTTTTACCTTCCCCTTGCGATGAGACTTTCTTCCTTTCAAATTCCTTGATGAAGTAAAAATATTTCAAAAGGATTCCTTGATGTTGAATTGATCTACGAAAATGCTCTCACTTTAAAACTGAGTGACCCTTGAGTGGACCCCTTTTCTTTTGAAGGGTTCCCGAGGGATCCCTTTAAAAAATCTTCCTTCAATTTTAAATAATTGCATGACTATCTACTTGCTTGCCTGTGTGGCTGCTTTTTGTTTTCTAACATGTTTTGTCTGTGGATTAACATGTTGCTTTGCAGGTGTACCTGTGAAGCTACTTTCCATTCCAACTCTATGGAGGCCCCCACATTAGGCTTCCTCAGGACAGAGTACCTAGGGGCACCTTCTTTGTAGGTTTGAGGATCTATGAAGCACTTGCATCTAGCGAGATTTATTCATCGTTGGTCTACAGGATTTTGGTGCACTTTGATCCACTCTGTAGCTTTGAGGATCTACGAAGTCCTTTATTCAATCCTCCTTGAGAGAGAGTACCTGTGGAGCCTTTTTCCTGCCCTATACTTTCAAGTTCACCAGATTCTAGTCTACTTCCTCAATGATTCAAGTATACATTTTTAAGCTCTTTGATATATTTTACCGAACATTTATGATATATTTTACTGAACATTTATTGACACTTATGTTCACTAAAGTGGGGGAAAAATGTATAGGAGTGAATTTTCACCCTTCTAGAAAATTACCCTTTTACATTCCTCCACCTTAGAAAATCAAACTCGAATAAGAAATTCCACTTCACCTACTTGTTTTCCATCGTAATTAAGGGTTTAAATTCGAGGTTAGATTAAGGTTAGAAAATCAATACAAATTAAGAAACCCAAAGAAATTACAAAACACAATGGAAGTAAACATAAACAAAACAATTATACCAGCTAATTGCCGAGACCTCCATGATTCACTTTTGTAACACCTTCTAACTTGTTGGTTGACGTGTTGCCCTCAGATTCGATGTGTGAGCAATCTAGAAATAAAAGTCTAAGTCCTACACCAAGCTTTGAAGGATTTGATCCAAGTCTATGTCTATGTCTAAATGACTAAAATGCCTATGCCTAAATATGCCCAAAACTTAATGAAATATGACAATAAATGCAACAATTTCTATGAAATATCTAAGTATGTCAAAGTGCATAATCTAAAAATGAGAACAAAATAGCATTTTATAGAAAATGCCATTTTGAATGGACGGACGATTGACTTTTGACAAAGACCTAAAATCAGAGGACCAGATTAAATTGATAATCCCTAATCAGGGTTAGGGAAAAATCATTAATCGAGCAGTCAAGATGCCATTTAAGAATATTGAATCGGTAGTGGAGAATAAATGAGATAAATTAATTAGAAAATAAAGATTTTCTAAAATCAAGAAGATGTTATTTAAACCCAAGATCAGATTTGGAAAATCAAGAATCTGTCTGCATTACTTGATTTCTTTAGAAGATTATATTACCATTTTGAATTAAACACCGTAATACATGATTTTGTGAAATAACAACACCCATTTCTTGGATTATTTAACAAAAATGGACCGTCAAATAAGAATGATATCATTTTAAATAATTAACTTATTTAAAATGAGAAATGTTATTTTGACAATTAAAATAATTAAAGATAATTATTTAATTTAGAAGATAAGATTAATAATGTAAATAAATTAATCAATTCATTTAATTATGACAATTAGTGACATATTAAATAAATAAATAAACTTATTTATTTAATAATCGTGAAGAAATGATCAGATAAGTGATTAAATAAATTAAGAAATTTATTTAATTAAGGGAAGACTTAGACAATTAATGAGACGATTTAAAACAAAATCTATTTATTTAATAATCATGAAGAATAAAAGGATTGAGAATTAATTAAATAATTATGAATTATTTAATCAATAGTCAAATGTGACCAAAGACATAATTAAATGTCATAATTATGCTAGACGAAAGCAGCGCAACAGAGCTTGGCAGCCTAGGCCATTTTTAAGTGTCTCCACCATCCACGCCTAGTGCTTAGTCCTTTATGTTGGTGGGGGAATTTTTTTCGGGGATGCGTGTGTGGCGCATGGATGTCTGCATGGTGCGTTGTTGTCCCTTGAAAATTCCTACCTTTGGAATCCATAGGGACATTATGTTCCCCATTGGGGATGAAGCGTAACGACTCTACATCGACCAGTCGACTTAAGAACGACTCTTTTCCTCCAAATGCTTCTTGAAATGCCCATCTTTTGCATTCACTTCATCTCTTTGGTAATTCTACACACCATCTTGATCTTCTACAATCTCTTGGACAACTTTCTACAATCCTCTTGATCTTTCATACTCGTGATCATTGCTTAGAAGCATGTTGCTCCATCAACTTCACTAAGAATGTGTTGTGCTACCATAGAAGTTGCGATTTTGGTTTCTTGCGAGACCTCCTTCATCACTGCTATAGTTGTGTCGACTTTTCCAAGATCGTAGTCTTGCATTCTCCCTTCATTGGCCTTGAATGCCTTTGGGTGGAGGTGGTATTTCTTCACTATCCTTCTTTTTTTGTGGTTTGATAGAGTAGCATTGTGTTTCTCGTAGTGTTTGATACTCTCCTTTCCAACATTTCCTTTATTGTATTTCTATTTCTCTTTATCTATCTAGCTATCCATGGAGGTGGAAACACCAGATTAGGGGTTTGATTGAGTCAAACCCCTATATAGACCCAACATTTTTCTCTCTTGGTTGTGCGTAGGTGTATGTGGGTGGAGCTTGCTAGTGAACTGGACACTTAGTGAGTTGATCTTCATCACCTTCATTTCGCCATCTTCTTTATCACCTTCATAGTCATTTCTTGTATTCTATTATTTATCATTATATTTAGTACATTAAAATTCATTGGCTAGACCATTAGTATTTTTTTCTATATTCCATATTGTACTTTCACACTTTTTGGTCGTATGAATGCTAGCACCCTAGAGAGACGCCAACGCACCATGTTGTCATCCCTAACCCGCGTTGTTGTCCTTAGGAAAAGAGCTATATGAGGTATGGTTCAAGTTCCAAAAACAAGCTCATTTAGCCCCATCCAAACATTCAAATTAGTAGAGTGATAAAAGCACTTAAGAGTGCTCTTCATTCTCTATCCTTGACCTAAGACACCTATCCAACCTGAGGTAGTTTAGCGCAGCTCTCTACTCTTAGCTCTCCATGACCTAGAGCCTTGGTGTAGTTGGTCCCCCTACTCTACAATGGGTATGGTCCTAATATTTCATAGTTAGTGCTCTAAGACATTGGGCTAATATTTTTTACAAATGATATCATTATATTGGTGAGCTCACAAGAAAAACACTCTCACTTGAATACTATTGGTTGTGCTATGTGTTTTACATCTTTACCCCTTTTTGTTTAAAACTACTACAAAACTAGAAAAACCAAAACCTAAAATCAAATTTGAATCTAAATTTCAATGGTGAACTTATAAATGTCAAACTTGAATGGTCCATGACTAGACATAGTTGAATTAGAACTTCATATATTTTTTAAAATTGTATTTTTCCTCCACCTTTTCTAATCCTCCATGATACTATGACAAAAATATTATTGCCCCTAAGAGTGTCGCATCAATTACCAATATTATTGATGAGACCAAGCATTAGCTAGTTTTTTGTTGTTTAGTACATACTTTTAGATATTTTCAGATACTCATTTCATATAAATTCCTAAGCATTATCTATCCTTTTATATCTTTCATGCAACTGGAACCTAGTTTTGATATATGGAAATATGATCATGATATATTATTAATTGCATGATTGAAATGTGTGAGTGTGTATGAAATGCAACATGGATCTGTGTTTAACTTATGGTTATTAGTATTGTGTATATGTTGGATGAATTAACTCATTGTAGTCGAGAAGCTAGAGAAAGAAGATTGTAGCCCACAACAACTAGGAATTAGAACCCGTAGCCAAAGGATTTCAAACAACAATGTAAGGGATTCTAAAATAAGAACACAACAGTCATAGAATTGGAGGCGTTCATTAATGAGGATGATTGTGAATCACCATGTCATTTAATAATACCACTAAAGAGAGGAGTCTACTATGATTAGGAATCCAACATGACTATTTCCACAATCCATGTTTTTGTTATACCATTGCAGAAAAGTTGCAATCCTAATCATCTTCTTCGACCTTTTCAGTTATGTAGACGTTTTCACTCTCTATTTCATAAGGGAGTGGTGATTTGCATTTATTCTTTTGTTTTTGTGTCCTTGTTTCAATAAACCTCCCCCAAACCTATATAGTTGGCTCGGTGGTTGAGGAGTAGAGTAGATATAGCATATGGATATGTTCAGATAGTGTTAGTTTTTCCATTACACAGACAATACTTGATTTTCAGTTACGCTTTCATGAATAAGATATCTCTAAAGATTCTTATTAGATTGTGAAATCTTGTTTATATGAAATGAAGAGATTTTTAGTTTATCGTTATGTTCAGTTGATTTAAGGTGTTAGATTTGAGCTTATTCTATGGATATAATAACTTGAGAAAGGGCCACTCAAGGTAATTGTTCCCCACTTGAATTTTTGCAAATTAATTTCTATTGTTATAGTAGATACTTTCATTATTTCATTTATCATAATTAGACTCTACATGTTTTGTATATGAATGAAATCATGAATGAGATCTTGTATTATATTTCATGTTTTATTTTTCTCAATGCATTATCCTCTAGAGTGAGTCAAGTTAGTAACATTAGTTAGTTATAGAGTTCATTTTCAACAGTGGACTAGTTATAGCCTCAAGTTGTAAATACCCATAGCAATAGTTTTAAGATTAATTATTTTTATTGTTTTGCAGTTTATGTTTTTCCACATGTGTAAACACCTATACTAAGATGATATAGGTAGTATATAATCCTTGGATGCGCATACAATGCCAACATCATCACAAGCTTACATTAGCCCTGGTTGACAATTAAATGGATTCTTTACAAGGGTTTAGTGGATTATTCAATTAGGAACCACCTCTAAATTATGCCTATCACCAAGTTTACTAAGAATTAGTTGGGCCTTATATTTTGGCATTGTTGTCGGGGATGGTGCTACATTCAAGAGTTTTCTATGTTATTTCAATATTTCTTAGTTTAGCATTTGTTTCCAACATTAGGATAATTAGGTTTTAATCAACCAATACCAAAACATTTTACTAACATTGTGCAAATTCAGTGACAAAAGAAGTCATAACTTTTGTATGAGGAGGCAATGAGACATGTTGGGAATATTTATCCCCTCAACACATGAAGCTAGAGAGGATATTGGTGATCAAACTAAACAGAGCGATGGAATTCTTGAAGAAGAAATTTCCCTTTCACCAACATCCATTTTAAATATAGAGGAGACATTCCAAACCATGGTTGATGTAGTGGTAGATGACCCACCAAAACATGTAACTTTTCAGTTCCCCATTGTCAACTAGGAGATGGAAACTGCCTTGAAGAATATACCTCCTTCAACATTGCTTGTCTTCTATGGTTTGGTTACTAAGGATCCAAATACCTTCTTTTTTAGTTTGATATGTTGTTTAGAAGCTATGATTATACAATAGATTGACATAGGCTCAAAAAATTTCTAGATACCTTGAAGGATGTTGCTTTAAGATGGTTTATGGGTTTGGGAAGAGATGTTCTAGAGTGGAATACTATGAAGATAAAGTTCCTGGAGAAATACCAGGATGACTATAGAGGAATTGATAGAAGAAGAGATGAAATTTTTAGGATGTCTCAAAAGGAGGGTGAATCTGTGGAAGACTACATGGAAAGATTCTAATTTTTCCTTAAGAAAACCCACCAGAATAGACTCTTTGATCAGTCTCTAAAGCTAGTATTCTTAAGAGGGATTAATGAGAACTATATGCATGTGCTTAATATCATTGGGGAAAGAGATATTTCTCAAGAACCATTTGAGGAGATTTACAAGGCATGTAAGAAAGATTCAAGGTCTTTCACAAAGAAGGTCAAAGGAGATAGAACATTTGCCATCAGTAAGACATCTAATGGAGTCTTCAGAGTGGAATTAAGTAACCTATTTTCAAACATGAAAGAAGACATCATAAGACATTTGGCCACCCAATTGGACACTCTACATGTGAAGAAGAAGCAATAAGAGGTAGAAGAAATCCTTACTGAATATTTCCCTAATTGTAGACAAAAAAGCTAATTGCTAGTGAAAAAGAGTGGCAAGTATTTTTGAGGATAGACCAAGGAAACTAAAATTTCAAACACTAGAGGGTGAGGATAGAAAATTGTTCTATATTGCACAAAGGAATCCATGGTAACCAAGAAAAATTATGCCTCAAGATCCTTTGAATTATAATATGCCATTTTTAATTAGCAATCAAAATTTCTCTAGTTGGAATCCTCGGCCTTGGGAAATTACATAAAATCAATGGAAAAATCCTCAACCAAACTAGAACTAGTAGCAACAAAACATGTGGCCACAATGAAAATATTAAGGATCCAACTACAACCCCCAATTGCCACCACAACAAAACCAATGGAAATCTCCATGGAAAAAAGGCCAAGAATGATAAAACCAAAATATGAATTATCAGTAGCCATAACAACCTTGGCCACAATAGCAAGCCATCATGCCAAATCCCACAAATCCATCACCTCAACCACCTAGAGCACATTAACTACCAACCCAACCTACACCTAACCCAAATAACAATCATGTTCAACATGCCAACACTAACGAGGCTATTCAATATCCTACTTATGGGGTAGAGGTGAGTGATGCCCACCTTAGATCAAGGGAAACTTTGGCTATCCATTCATCCCCTCAAATAAGTGATATGGTTGATGAGGAACCCTCAAGAAATCCACCTATGGAACTTGAGTTAAATTAGGTCAACCAAACCAATTCAAGTCTAGAGCCTCTGTTTCTTAAATGATTAGTTGGTCAAAGACATCAGACCCAAGTTGAAACTGACATGTTGGGATAGCTTAAGGATGTGTGTATAAAGATACCCCTCATCTAATCCATCAAGGAGATTCCCATCTATGCTAAAATAATGAGAGAACTTTGTCTTAAAAATATAGGAAGAAAGAGAAAGGGTCCCCAAACTATTCATGGCTTGGGGCAACTTGCACACATTATGTTGGGAAACATAACTATCCCCAAGTGTGCAGACCTTGGGATTCTAGTTATGGATGTTAAGATAAGTGACACTCTCATAAAAAATACCTTAATTGACTTGGGGGAAACCATCAATGTGATAAATAAGGAAACAATGCAGCTATTATAGTTAATAGACCTTAGACCTACACCCAGTCTCGTATAGTTGGTTGATAGGTCAACAATTAAACATGGGGGCATAATTGAGGAATTGGTCATAGCATTTCATTCATGGGAGTACCTATAGATTTCATGGTATTACAAAGCCAAAGGCTAACATTGTAGGCTATCCCCTTATTATAGGAAGACCATGGTTAGCATTAACAAATGAATTTATAGTTTGTAGGTCTCAAATTTGTTGAAATGAATAAGACAACTAAGAGGGGGTGGGTGAATCAGTTGTATAAAATTAAACCTTCAAAACCCTCAATAGTAATTGGATCCACAAGCATTCATTAAACCCTTTTTTTTAATGTGATTAAACCTAAAATGTAGATAATAGAAACTAAAATCACAACACCATACACAAGAGAACACCAAATATACAAGGAAAACCCAATAAGGGAAAAGCCACAGTGAGGATTAGCTCACAATATAAGTAATGGAAAAACTAGTACAATAGGGCTCATCGCAAAAATAGGACACACTGTCTAAAAAGGATCATAGCTAGGGATCACTTCCATAGAAAGAATAAAAGAATATAGAATAAGAATGTTACACAAATAACACTTCTCAATGTAACAAGGAGTCCACTACAATTGCTCACACATCTTCACAGTCTCACATGAAATATTTTGGATGCCTTTAGCTCACTGTCTTTAGGAACCCTAACATGAAATTCACACTACTCTTCTCAAACTCACATCACACATAACACTTGCATCAATCTTGCATCTAGCTTGCTTATTACTCTTTCTCACCTTGCTTACTTCAACAACACCATACATATTTATATTAAGATCTAGCTCAAAAACCTTCTCTAATATCGACCACTAGTTGTTATACATACAAATTCAAAATAGGTCAGCACTAAACATTCCCGTGGTGGATAGGAATGAAAGGAAACCTATATAAATCATTAATTGGGACCCAAATAATTCGCAACACAACTCAACATGCTTCCATAAGCTTGAATATAGTGTTAAACACAAGGTCGTCCAACACCCGTGCAAAACACAATAAACATTAAGTACACACTTCCTTAAATCAACCCAAAACTTTTGGACAACATAATTCACTTGAACACAATCCAATATAATCCACTAACTACTTAATATTCATCAAACACTTCATCCAAGCTTGCATCAACAAACACTTCAACTCAGAACAACTAGTAACCCTTATTTGCATACTAATAAATGAAACTTACTCGGTACTGCACCAAATCAAGTAAAAACTTGAATATGGAAAGATAAAAGCATTATAAGAAACTTTCCAAATCCACACAACTTGAATCCAAACAATGGAGAAACATGGAGAAAATACATTTCTCCTAGGCCACAAAAAAAATATCATTAAACAATTGGTTCACACATTGGTGAAAATATCTTGCATGGTACAATGATCCAAAAACCCAAATAGCAACCTTTGACAACCTTGATTAACCTGTAAGATTCACATAGGCATAGCATCAAAATAGAAGAAATACAAAGCACAATATTGGGGCACATTGTGAAAACTTACATAACACAATTCACTCTGTTTATCATTTTTTTCTCCAAAGCACTTGGAAACCAAGTACTAGAGACATCATCTCAGCTCATTACTTCATTCCAACTCATCTTTAGACTCTTCAATAAAAAGATATCTCCATGTACTCACAACACTTCCTCAAGATCTCAACTACACATACACAACCTATTTTCCTCTTTTTCACAATTTTCTCAATATCCTTGACATGTTCATCCCATAATTGACACCAATGACAACACCAGTTAGTAGACTTCCTATTGACATCAATGACAACACCTTCATACTTACAACAATATCCCCCTTTTCATTGATTGCAACACAAGATGTGAAAAGACACCAAAGACAACACAATAGCTTTAAACACTCTCTTTTTTTTAGATAGCCTACACAACATTCTTGAAACCTATCCCCCTTACAAGATTCTCTCTCTCTAAAAAACACTTTCTCTATTTTTTCACATGATTCTCTATCCCCCTTTAACATCAATAGAAAAGGATAGAATGTTTTATATTGTTATCTCCCTTTGAAACTGAACCAACAATACCCACTCTGAATCTCCCCCTTAGGAGTACACCAAACTAAATGAACAAATCAATCACAACACATGACACTAGCTACTCCCTTAAGAGGTAGCCACCAAAATCAGTCCAAGAAAGGGATAGATCCATAGGTACACTGGACTGATGCATCTCCATATGCATCTAGTTCAAGAAAGGAGGGGAACTAACCCCCAACTTCTCACAAAGATACTCAAAAGTATCTTTAGGAAGAGTCTTAGTAAATATATCAGCAATCTGATTCTTTGTAGGAACACACTCAAGATTCACTTCATTCTCCATAACCTTCTCTCTCAAAAAGTGATATTTGATAGATATATTCTTTCTCCTTGAATGTATCACTGGATTCTTCAAAATGTTAATTACAGTTATATTATCACAGAAGATAGAAATAATATCATCATACATAACTATGATATCCTTCAATTTTTGTCTCATCCATAATACATGTGTACAACATGAATTTGTTGCAATATACTCAAACTCTATAGTGGATAAAGAAGTTCTAAATCCTATTTCTTACTCAACCATGACACCAATCTACATGATCCAAGAAAGAATGCACCACCACTTGTACTTTTCTTGTCATCAACACAACTAGACCAATATACATCTGTATAAGCACTTAATGTGAAATCATTATCCTTAGGATACCATAAGCAATAATCTGGTGTGCCTCTTAAGTATCTAAATATTCTCTTCATTGCTGCAACATGTGTTTCTTTAGGATCTTCTTGATATCTAGCTACAAGACAAATTGAGTGCTTGATATCCGGTCGAGTAGCAGTCAAATATAGTAGTCCACCAATCATAGATCTATACTTGCTCTAATCAGCCTTAGGTGAATCATCATCCTTGCTCAATTTACAACCAGACACCATAGGAGTACATACTGGTAATTTGGAGTCATCCATTCCAAACTTCTTCAACATCTCTTTGACATACTTAGACTATGAAATAAAAATCACTTTATCTGTTTGATTGATTTGTATCCCAAGAAAGAAATTCATCTCACAAAACATTGACATCTCAAATTATTTATGCATTTCATTTGAAAAATTCTTACGCATAGCCTCATCTCCACCAAAGATAATATCATCCACATATACAACTACTATTAAGATTTTATCTTCCTCAATTTTAAAGTAAAGATTACTATTTGCGATGCCCTTACTGAATCTTTGCTATAAAAAATACATGTCCAATCTTGTATACCAAGCTTTGGAAGCTTACTTCAATCCATATAATTCCTTCTTCAACTTACATACCATATTCGATTGATCTAAAAACTGAAATCCTTCAAGTTGTTCCATGTAAACCTCTTCTAATTCACCATTCAAAAAAGAAGACTTCACATCTATCTAATAAACCTTACAAATTTTATGTGCTCCAAATACCAAAAAATTATGATAGCTTCCATCCTAGCCATAGGATCCAAAGTCTCCTCAAATTCTATACCTTCCACTTTTGGGTAACCCTTCACACAATTCTTGCCTTGTTTCTTACTACTTCTTCATTCTCATTCAACTTGTTCCTAAATACACATTTAAAGCTTAAGGGTGCTGATGGTCATTGATTTATGTCTCAGATTGATAATAGTTGGTTATGGCACTGAAGGATGTGTCACATGAATTTTGATAATTTGGCAAGAATTAGTTTAGTTCATGCAGTAAGAGATTTACCTTGAATCAAAAAGCCTATCAATGTTGTTTGTGAGAGTTGTCAATTTGGAAATCAAACAAGGAATAACTTTAAAGGAAAGGAACAATCTTCTACCAGACTACTAGAATTAGTGCACACAAATCTTTGTGGTCCTACTAGAGTGAGAATTCTACAAGGCGACAAGTAATTTATGCTTTTTATTAATGATTATTCTAGAATGATAGGTTATTTTTCTTAGAGAGAAATATGATGCATTAGATAAATTTAAGGCATTTAAAGATATGGTTGAGAACGAAATAGAAGTGAAAATAAAATGTTTGAGGTTTGAAATAGGTGGTGAATTTACCTCCAATGAGTTTAACATGTTTTGTGAAGTTCATGGAATAAAGAGACATTTTTCTACCCCTAGAACTCCTTGGTAGAATGGAGTTGTTGAATGTAAAAACAAAATTGTTCAAGAGGCTACTAGAACTATGATGAAAGAGGCAAATATACCCTAAGTATACTAGAGAGAAGTTATTCATACTACCATTTACATACTTAACAGAGTTCAAGCTACATCTAACAACACAAAGACTCCTTATGAGCTATGGTATTGAAGGATTCTTACTATGAAGTACTTTAGAGTATTTGGAAGCAAATGTTACATCAAAAGAGAAGAACAAAATTTAGGATTTTGATGCAAGGTCTGATGAAGGTATCTTCCTTGGATATTTTATTAGAAGTGAAGCTTACAAATGTTATAACAAAAGGCTGAGAAAGATGATTGAAAGTGAAAATGTTAAAGTTGATGAAAACTTGTTGAATTCTATTATAGTAGATGGATATGTTTCAGATGAACATGATTGTAGAGAAGTAGAAGAAAAAGATAATGAGCAAGAAGTGTAGATTGAAGAGGAAGAAGCTCCAGAGAAGATCCCTAAAACCCCTAAGTATGTGCAAAATAATCATTTTGAAGATCAAATCATTTGAGACAAGAGGAAAGGTTTATTGAGAAGAAGAAAAGTTGTTGAATTTGAAGTAAATTTGTGTTTACTTTCTAAAGTTGAACCTAAATCAATGAGTGAAGCATGTAAATATGAACATTGGATGAAGGTGATGGAAGAAGAACTTATGCAAATAGAGAAGAATCAGACTTGGGAATTGGTCCCTAGATCAGAAAACAAAAACATAATTGGAACTATCAAAATATGTTTCCATCTATCCTCTTACTAGTAGCAATCACAACTCTAGACCCTTTCAGATCTCACATGATTCATCCTTAAACAAAATATTATATCCTTTGCTACACATTTGTCTAACACTCAAAAGGCCATGTCTTAATCCCTTAACATAGTAAACATTATCAATATTATGCTTCCAACCAAAACTGATTAATCCTATTCCATAAATCTTAGCTCCTAAATTATCTCCAATTTTAAATAATCCTCCATCATACTTTTCAAGTTTAAAAAAATTACTTTTGTCTCCAGTCATGTGATTAGAGCAAACACTATCAACAACCCAATAATTCTTATCCTTTTTTATATGAAAAGAAGATACTAAAGTAGCTTCAACCTTATCCTTTATCTTTGGAACACTTTCCTTCACACAACTTTCAGGGTTAGTAGAACCAGATTCTTCTTTTATAGCTAAAAATAAACATTCATTATCATCAAAGTCTCCATAATCAGATTCATCATTAGAAATTCTAGCAGCTTCTCTCACATAGTAAGTTTTCTTAATCACTTTTCCTTTGGTTTCCTTATTCCTATTGTTTATAGATCTTTTCAGAAATCTAGAAGCATAATGACCTATACCACCACAGCTAAAATATTTGAAGGGTAATTTACCTTTGTACTTATCGGTGCCCTTTTTCATCTTCCTCACAAATTTAGCTTCCAAATCATCAAGATCTTCTTCGTATGTATCTTCAACCTTCTCTAATTTACTAGCCTTTAAAATAGTCTCAACTTTTGTACCTTTCTTCAATTTTCTCATTTCAAATGCAGTTAGAGTACCAATCAAATGATCTCTGGAATAATTATCAAAATCAATAGTAGACACCTTTTCACTGTAACAATCTGAAAGAGATCTGACAACTTTCTTCACTACTTTAGATTCTTTAACTATTGCACCAAGGCCTCTCATCACACTCACCAACTCACCAACTCTCGATATGTAGCCTTTAATTGTTTCTTCTTCATAAATTTGCATCATTTCAAGCTATTCCTTCAAGTTCTATAAATTTTCTTGTTTGACCTTTGGATCTCCTTCATAAATGCTTTCTAGCTTATCCCTAACTTCTTTAGCAATATTCAAACTCATAACTTTAACTAATTCAGTATTTGAAAGACTATTCACAATAATAAATATTTACTTAGAATTGATCTCAAGTGCCTTGATTTCTGCATTTGAACTTGGACCATTCAGAGGTAGAATATATGTAGTCTGATAAGCCTTCTCAATCTTATAACCCTAAGCTAATAGATATCCTTCCATCTTTATCTTCCAAAATGCATAATCTGAGTCATCAAATCTAGGAAATTCCAAAGAAATTTTGTTCACCATCCTAGATTGATGCAAATCAGGGAGGCAATCAACTAACAATCTCAATTTAATCCTTTTTTACCAACCTTGCAACTCTTAAAAGCCTATTTCATCAACTTTTCACAATTTCACCTAGTTTCACTTGTAGGTCTGCAAACCTAGGTTTTTTTTTATCAAATATAACAAATCCATACTCAAACCCACTAACCAATTACATTTTCAAACACCCTTTTGTCCCAACTTCAACATATCTCAAAATATCATACAACTCTTTTGGAATATATCCACCTAACTGATGCTTCTACGTTGTCCTAGACCTCCAAATAGGTCAATTTTACAAAGAAAGTCCCTTCTAAACAACCTACCAACCCAAAATTTCTATATACAGTCATTAACCAGCCTCTAAAACCACCAAATCTTCAACTTTTATCCAAAGAACCGCTCATCGAGTTCACTTATCACTAAACCCTCATTTTAAGCAAGTTTAGGGAGGGTTTATTGAAAATCACACTTCCCAGCTTCTTTTCACCTTAAAAATGCCTCAAACATACTTTATTAGGTCTGAAAATGCTCAAAATACCTTCATATTTTTCTTCCCTAAGAGATTACTGCAATTACTTACCTCTAACCATCAATTTTCACTCAAAACCCTCAAATTTGACAACTAGGCAACATGCCCAAACACTCAGTTCGCCTCCCCTGCTCCCAATAGCCATTAAAACATCTCAAACACATCCAAAAATTCCTACATATGCTTCCTAAGCCCTTTCCAAGCTTTTACCACTTCATTTTATGCAAAACTCCACTTGTAGCCATCACCTTCAAGTAAAATCTCAAGAAATTCAACTAGGGAAGCCTCTTAAACTTCACAAACTTCACTCCCTGCACCTAAATATTTTTCCTACATCTAATCCTACCATTTGGGACCCATTCCACTGAGACACAGTAGTTTACAATAGGTGGAATGAGTCATTATTTCATTTTATGCCTTCAAAACCTTGATCTTGACTATACAGACCTGCCTTGAGTAACATTGCAATAAAATTCTTAAAACTCAATGAAATATCTTCACTCCAAATCCAAATTAGATTTAACACACATATCTAACAATTTCAAAATATTTTAGGACACAAAACTCCTGTACAGAATCATACAATTGCTGGGAACAACAAATTTGCAAAAAATTACACATAAAAGAGAGTCTTGATTGATTTCTTCTTCAAAAATGAACAATCAACCTTTCTCTTTGACCCAAGAGGTTGTATTTAACCTCCAACAATTGAAACTAAACATCAAACCAACCCAACTAACATTTAAACTTCCAATGAATGTTGGAATTCCCTAAAGTTGCATTTTTGCACTTTTTCCACTTTGACAATTTTACATTTTTTGCAATTCTTGCACAATAAACTATCAAATCAACTAAATGACTCAAATTACATAAAATATGGTCTATTCTGACCTTATTGGCACTACAAAAGACTCAAACACACCTACACTAGTCTCTAGACCTCATTTTCACAAATTGAGTTTGGTGCCTCTGCACCACAGATCTACCTCAAGTGGTTAAGATCTTCAAGGAACCTTGCTTTGATACCAATTTTTGAAATGAACAAGACAACTAATAGGGGGTGAATCAGTTGTAGGAAGTTAAACCTTCAAAACCCTTAATAGTAATCAGATCCACAAGAATTCATTAAACCCTTATTCTATTAATATGATTAAACATGAAATGGAAATAACATAAACTAAAATCACAACACCATACACAAGAGAACACCAGATATAAATGGAAAACCAAATGAGGGAAAACCATGGTCAGGATTAGCTCATGATGTAAGTAACAACAAAATCGGTACAACAGGGCTCACTGCCAGAATAGGAAACAATGTCTCACTGTCACAGAAAGAATACAAGAAGATAGAAGAAGAATGCTACACAGAGAGCACTTCTCAATGCAACAAGGAGTCCACCATAACATTCCATTCCTTTCTTTCTTCCTGTTCTTCATTCCTTCTTCCTTCATTCCTCCTTCTTCCATCCTCTTCCATTTCAGTTTCATTATTCGTTGATTCCCCACTTTTTCTTGGGTCTTTATTTTATGTTTGTTTTATAGTATTCTTGGCATTTATCTCTTTCATTTTTCTTTTCCCGTGTTTGCAATGGTTTTTCATCTTTGACTTTTCCTCTCCTCTCCTCTCCTTTTTGTTTGACCTATTCTCCCCCATTTTTGGGGTTATGTGCCTCCCCTCTTCCCCATCCCTCTCCTATTTCTACCCAAGTCTGCTATCTTATTTTCACTTCTCTCTCTTTTTGCTTATCATCCTAATGATGGATCATGGAGTTTGATCTGAAACGTCGATATAAAAAATTGCACACAGTTATTCCAAAAATCTTGTTCACAAACACCATACATATTTATATTAAGCTCTACCTCAAAAACCTTCTCCAATGTTGGCCACTAGTCGTTATACATACAAATTCAAAATAGGTTGGCACCTAAACATTCCCATAGTGGATAGGAATGAAAGGAAACCTACATAAATCCTTATTTGGGACCCAAATAAATCCCAACACAACTCAACGCGCTTCCATAAGCTTGCATGTAGTGTCAAACACAAGGTCGGTCAACACCTATGTAAAACACAATAAAAGTACATGTTTCCTTAAATTAGCCTAAAACTTCTAGACAACATAATTCATTTAAACACAATCCAAAACAATCCATGAACTACTTAAGATTCATCAAACACTTCATCTAAGCTTGCATAAAAAAAACTTCAACTCAGAACAACTAGTAACCCTTATTTGCATATTGATAAATGAAACTTACTATGTACTGCACCAAATCAAGTAAAAACTTTAATATAGAAAGATAAAAGAATTATAAGCAACTTCCCAAATCTACACAACCTAAAGCAAAACAATGGAGAAATGTGGAGCAAATACATTTCCCCTAGGCTGCATAAAACGTCACCGAATAGTTGGTTCACACACTGGTGAAAATATCTCGCACTGTACGTTACAAAAACCCAAGTTATGAATATAGCAACCTTTAACAACCTTGATCAACCTATAAGATCTGCATAGGCATAGCATCAACATAAAAGAAACGTGGAGCACAATATCGAAGCGCACTATCAACACTTACACAACACAATTCACATTGTTTATCAATTTTTTTCTCAAAAGCACTTGGAAACCAAGTGCCAAAGACACCATCTTAGCTCATTACTTCATTCCAACTCATCTTCATACTTTGCAACAAAAAGATAGCTCCATGTACTCATAACATTTCCTCAAGATCTCAACTACACTTGCATAACCTGTTTTCCTTTTTTTCACAATTTTCTCAATATCCTTGACATCTTCATCCCATAGTTGACACCAATGACAACACCAGTCAGTATACTTCATGTTGACATCAATGACAACACCTTCATACTTGCAATAGAAACAAGATTATCTCAAATGGAAATGTGACTAAGAAATTAGTCCTTTATCCACCAGCCCATCCTCATGTAGACTTAGAGTAGACCATCTAGCCTACCCTAGACGAGGAAGACCAGTACTCTTTGCAAACCCTTATGACTATTGAACACATCCCTTTGTTAAGCAACCAAGATGAAGATGAATTAATAGAACATATAATATAGAATAAATACAATATTGACCCACAATAATAGGACTGCCTAATATGTCTATAAGATCCTTTATAGAATATCATCCTTGCTAGTTCATCAAAGTCAATATCCCACTTTTTTCTTTTCTTTACTACTATAACAATGTGTCCCATACATAGTAGGACTTGACCTTTCATTTGTATGAAAAACATCCAAAACTTTGGAAATCATGCCAAGTAAAACGTTAAATGTTAACAGTGAATTAACTGTTGACCAATAGATTTCCCTAGACACTGTGTTGAACGTACACACAATAGTGTTAGGGTTAGAAATGACAGATATCTAACAATTAAATGCAGATTT
>VDFB02390333.1:0-18095 GCA_007258455.2 Sequoia sempervirens | reverse complement strand
ATAGAATCAATGATCTGTCTACCAGGGACAAATCCATTATGTTGAGGTGAAATTAGAGTTGGCAAGAGAATTAAGAGTCTAGAAGTCAAAACCTTCGAGATTACAACAGCCAAATAATGAACCTACTCCAATCGATAATGCATTTCGAGATGAACATCTCTTTGCTATATCAACAAAGAGCCCATGGTTTTCCAATATTGCAAACTATCTAGCTACATGAAATTTTCCACCACATTTCTCTCTAAGGGAATGACGAAAGCTAGTTAGAATCAGTGGACAATACACATGAATCAACAAATTACTCTTATGCACTGGCATTGAAAATGTAATGTGACATTGTGTACCTGAAGATGATGTCTTCGATATACTTCGTACATGCCACACATAACCATGTGGAGGACACTTTTCTACTTAGAGGACTGCTCAGAAGATTCTCACAGCAAGTTATTATTGGCCTATAATCCACAAGGATTGTAAATGCTAAGTTCATCATTGTGACAAGTGTCAGCATATCAGCTGACCCACACGCTCTAACGAGATTCCCATACACCCACAGTTGTCCATAAAGCCATTTGAGAAGTCGGGCCTTGATTTTTTTCACCCAATCAACCCACCATCAAGAAATAAGGAATACATCCTTATAGGTATCGATTACATAACCAAGTGGGTTGAAGTGGTAGCTTTAAAGCATGCTAGAGATAAAAAAGTAACAGATTCCTTGTACTCTAATATTTTCACAAGGTTTGGTGTGCCACAAGAGATAACCACAAATCAGGGACCATAATTCACATCTAAGCTCATTTCTGCCTTGGTTCATGAGTATGAAATTTTCCATTGCAAGTTTACACCCTATCACCCTCAAGCCAATGGGTAGGTAGAAGTCACCAATACAGAGATTGAGAATATTCTTACTAAGAAAGTTGCTCTTCATAAGCACGATTGGGCTACACAACTCCTTGAAGCTATGTGGGCCTATTGAACAATGTGGAAGACCACCACTAGTCTAACCTAGCTGCCACAATAGTGGTTTACAATTTCTAGGAGGAACTGATTTTTGCTGAAATCACATATGTTTAGAAAATATAATGATTTAAGCCTTGAAAAGTTCCATTTAAATAATTCCAATTGAAGAGGGTTTGATCAAACTACCTTAAATCAAAACCCCTTGGATAGAACCGCGTTAGTTTTAAACCATACCTATAACAGAGTCTCCTTTACACCTATCAAAATGCTGATAAAAACCCACTTTTGATTTACCTTTTGGGGAATCGAATGAATTCATTTAAAATTTATTTTTTGCAAGTATGTAGTCCTTATTATAAGCTTCCCAAAAAGTATAATTTTAAATAAATTTAATTTGACTATTATATTTATTTTTTATTTCTCGTGAATGTAGGTTTTTCACCGAAAATCAAGCTCTCTGTTCTGCACATGTGGAAAAATAGTAGATTATTAAAAATAAAAATTAAAAATATTAGTGCACCAGATATTGAAGTCCTTGATCCAACAAAGAAAAAAATAAATAATTTTGATACATACAAAAAAGTTACGCATTATACATTGCTTATGTCTGAATTATAAAATGGTTTGGATTCAAAACTTGATTAAAGAAAAAATATTCAATAAAAAACTATCTAACCAAGTGGAAGCACTAGATATTAGAGTTTCAAATATAAATTTGAAAGAATTAGAATTTTATCCTTCATGGAAAAAAAATTATGCGTTATACGGTGAGCGTCACTTTTTAAAAATGTTGTTTTCTGAAAAAAAAACTAGTTTTCGAGGGAGATGGAAAAAGAAGTGCAATCTGATTCCAAAAATTTTGCAAAAAAATATATATTTAGAATCTATAGACAAAATTTCATGAAACTCTAGTTTGCATCATCTTAAAATTCCTCATGGTTTAGCTACTATAGGTGCCTGAAAGTGAAGATTTAGTTAAAAAAAAACATTTTAGTGTCCAGTTTGGCCAAAAATTGTAAGCCACTATTGTGGGATCACTTACGAGCTTGTCTATGGTAAGAAGGCAGTTCTTCCAATTGAGTTTGAGATAGAAAATCTTCGCACAACACTGCAATTGGGTATGAGTCTTTCTGATGCACAAAAAGCATGCATTGATCAATTACATTCCTTAGATGAATTGTGCCAAGAAGCACTCTTCCATGCCGAGGTTGTTTAGAAACAACATCCTCTATGGCATGACCATCATATCCAACAATGGTCATTCCAACCTAGAGATTGGGCACTCTTATTTGACTCCCACTTCCAAGACTTCAAGGGAAAGTTTCACACACGATGGTAGGGACCCTATGAGATTTAGACTGTGTATGCTAATGGTGTTGTTCATCTTTGTATAGTATATTCTGAAAGAACTCTCCTTGTCAATGGTCACCACCTCAAACTATACAAGAAGCCTCTTTCCAAGGAAGCTTTCTTTTTAGAGGTGGCATAGGAACTCACTATTGTTCCTTTTGGTCTCCTTCGGAATTGACCACTACAAAAAAAGAAAAAAAAGAAGCAATAAAAGATCCAACAATGAAAACCCTTTTGGGCGTTGTTGGTTGGTTAATGTTCAAAAACCAAATTTTGATGAGCATTACCTATTGAATAAACTTAGTGGTAAAAACTGATTTTCAGCATCACTAAGAGGTGGTAGATTGAAAACCGAGCCACCAGAAATCTATTGTCATTAAAAAAATTTAAAAAAAAAAACCCCCCTCACTTTTTCACCAAGAACTATCTCACTTTGAGTTGCCGGTGCTTGGGTCCACTCATTTTTCCAACCCATCCTCATTCATATCATTTTTTTGTTCTTGGTCAGTTTCTGCACTACTCCATTCCTACTTTCAGCTTTCACGCTATAATTGTTGTTTATGGCTTACAACCGACAACCATTATCCATATTGCAGTTTCCTTCTTGTCATTTTTAGGGACAAGAAATGCTGAGTATGTCTTCTGGCTCCAGAAGCCTTTTTGCGTCTATCATGAGGAGTTCACTTTTATTTCCAGTGGCTAGTTCCATGGTCCATTCTCATATCCTCACCAACCTTAACACTTTTTCTTCACATATGATGGTCAACCTTCATTGTTCATCTTCTTCCACTAGTGGATGCTCTGTTTACCTGTCATGCTGCCATCATCTCCTTTTCGGCCACTTGGCAGCCTTCGTCCTCTATACTGCCACATTTCTTTCCATTACTACCACCTAGCTATCCCTTTCAAGAAATTTTCTCTTGGTTGTTATCATCCATGTTGTACAACCAGCCCATTCCATCATCTTTATTACCACTCTAGATGTCTTCCTCACCGTCATCTTCTGCTTCATCATTTCATAGCGTGCAACATGCCCACTTCCAGCCTAGACTCATCAGTTCACGCTTCCATAGTGGTAATCGATAATTTTCTAACTCTTAATTTATTTTTCTTGTTTTATTTTATATTTATTGTTACCTTTTTGCAAATGGTGTGTTTCCCCATGGACGGTTCAACCAATCATTTGGGGGGAGGATTTGTCATTGTAATCATATTTTTCCAAGATGCCACTATCATTATTAGCATTAACTATTCATTATTACACCATGCCGCCATTCCTTGTCAATATTTCCTTGATCAAAGCATTCATTTCCCCAAGTTGCATTATTATTGTTAAACCGCCTTTTGCATTCTACTTATCTGCATCACTGTTGTTGAGCTCCAGCAAGACTTGTGATAGTAAGTTTTTGAAACATGGCTAAAGGTTACCGTCCATGCCATGAACCCACCACACTACATGGTTTAAACCAGTATGTCGAAGCATACACAAAGTTTAAGAAGGCTGGTTGGAACATCTATTACAAACGGTTGAAAGGGTTTGATGATAAAGTTGCACTAGTATTTTCCCTTAACTTTTGCAAACAAAAAGATACTATTAGAGGGTTAGAAATTTTAGTCACCATGGAGACCATTGTAGAAGTTTCTAGACTCCCACTGAAAGGATAGCAATATTTTCCTAAGAAGTTTAAGCATTCCACAGAGCTATAGCTAATACAGAAGAGATTCTGCAGAGGAACTAGTCCATGGAAATGGTTGTGGGGCAGGCCACCAAATTGCAATCTTTTCCAGGGCATTGGAAGGAAGTTTCTAGGTACATTATTCATTATATTACCTTTGAAGGAAGGTTTCAGTATTTTTTTTCCCAACATTTTAAATTAATGTTACATTTGCAGCAAGGGTTGTTGGTCAATATCCCATATTTTCTTTACTGTGCCCTGCAACGAATATCCAAAACTGTGCGAAGTTCTAAACCTCACTACTTTTCCACCATAGTGTGATAAAAATATTAATAATACATGAATTGAAGTTATTGTCTCCTCCTGGTGACTAGGACTCATTTGTCGATTCTCAAGACAATGAGGATACTGGACCCTCTAAGGAAGAGGAATCTTCCACAAAAGGTTCCTCTACAGAAAATTCTTTTGATGAAGATTTTATCTCTGACGAGTCACCTAAGAAGATAAAAATAAAGGAATCCCTAGTGAATCCTCTATACAAACCCCAAAACCTGGAAGCAGAACTAGTTGGAGTGCCATAAGGCGAGATGCATTGCAATGCAACAAGCCAAAACCCTCACCTCCAAATGAGAAGGGTCACGAGAAAAATAAATCCTTATAAATACCACCCATTTTTCAATCTAGTGATAGGAAGGGAAAACAAAAATTGGATGTTTCAGCCAAATTAGATAACCTAGCCGAGGTAGCTGGTAGTGTGCTGGGTTATGAGGAAATACAGGTCTTGTATGAAGTAACGAGGAAATGAAGGAAATTCCATAGGGAGTTCAGTAGGGCCAAACACCAAAAGGAAAAAGAACAAGAATTCAAGCAACAAGACAGTGAGTCTCCAGAAGATTCACCTAGTACTGACCCATAAAATAAGCCAATAAAAAATCAATAGGACCAAACAAAGGATGGTAGGGTTATGACACTACCAGAAATGAATCAGGAACATGAAACTGAAAAAATAGTGACTTTAGAGATAGAGGAATAGATTCCAGAGGAACCAATGGACAATATTGATAATAATCCTCAAACATAGATTAGGGAAGAAATCATTGTCGGGTATGTGTAGGATCATCATGGAAAAAATAGGCCCTTAAGTGGCAAAAAATTCAGAAAAATCAAAGTTAGGAAACTTGACGTAAAAATTTGAATAAGTTATCTTTATTATTTCAAAAATGTGTAAGAATAGAATCTGTAGAAAATTGAATGTAGTTTCTAAACTACTACGTATGTTTAACAAAAAAAAAAGTCTATTTGGTGAAAATTTGAAATTTCAATGTAGTGGTACTTAAATTTCAGAGAAAAAATAAGAAGTAGGTGTCTGTCTGACCACCCTAACCACAATAAAATGATAAAAAAATTTTATAATATTTTAGATACAAGTAGAGGACTCATGCCCCGATGTGATGCATATTTTTTTGTAATTTTTTTCCAAGCAAAGAATTAATTATTATTTTTTTATTACAATTTTTTTAAAAATATAAAAACTCGTATGTCTGACCACCTTTACTTGGTCAAAACTTCATTAACTTCAAATTTTATGTTTCTTAATCCTATAATATACAAAGCATAGAATGTGACACATGTTTTGGATTCAAAAAATGTGATACCGTTTGAAAGCTATAGATGTTTTTCAATCAGCCTATCAATCAGAACTTTAGTCATAATTTGAATAGAAAATGAATAATAATTACTTATTAAATTCAAAGTAAAGCATAATTTATATTGGTGGAAAATTGAGAATCTCCTTTAAAAACCCTTTTTGTTTAATCAATTTTGGGTAAAAAAATAGTCATCAACCACATACCCATCATATTGCCACTTTTTGGCCCATCATGATCCTGCACATACCCTGTCCATAAATTAGAACAAGAGAAGCCAAAGTATGATACACCATTTTCTTTTGACCCCCATGAGGATTAGAAGACAAATGAATTGATTGATGATGTGAATGTAACTCTTTAGACTAAAAACCCTAAAGCCAACGAGGAATTTGAGGAAGAAGATCTTCAGGATTTGAAAGTTGAATTGGCTAAGGTACAGAAAAAAAATTACAACTTACATGGGTTGTTACAAGAGGCCCATTCCACTATTGATTCAAAGGAAAAAGAGATAAGTGAACTCAAGGCCAAGCTTGAAAAAATGAAAGTTTCTCAAATATCCATCCAGGAACATAAGGAGAAGGTCTAGGCAATGCAACAACAGTGGGTTGAGGAAATGAAGAGCACTCTTCAGAAGCTCACCACTCTACTTGGTTTGTAATCTTTGCATGAGGACATGCAAATTGTCCAACTGGAAGGAATGATGAGTGTAGAATATTCCATTATTTTTTCCATATATTTTCCTTTTTACCTTTGTTTCTATCTATATTCCTATCACCATTTTCTAAAGGAACCTGAATATTTAATAAAATGTGGAAAAGAGATTAGGATTAGTAAATTTCCAAAAATCATGATAAATTCTAATTGTTTTATGTCCAAATTTCAGGGGATAGCTAGAAGAAGATCGAAGTTGTTACAAGCATGGGAACCTTGGGGAATCGGTGGCATGCAATTAGTAATACTTTGTTATGAAAACTGATAGTTTTGTTTTAGATAAATTTTTTTGACTCTATAAGTGGCTTGCAACCCTTTTGTCACTTTATCAAATTATGTTTGTGAGTGGCCAATAGGTTGGATGAACAAACTTAGCTACTGCTGGAAGCATAATCAATCTATATAAATATGCATGTATGTTGAATAGAGATATAGAGAATTGATAAGAGACTACTTGTTTATGTTAATCACTTCGTTTTATTATTGTTGAATGAATAGCATGGAGTAGATTTTGTGATTGCAAGTCTCTAATCACCTAATAGCCAGAGAAGGTAGGGACCACTTCATTGTTATTTCATTTCTTGTCTATTATCTATTAAGCTCTTCGTTATCTATTAAGTTCTGTTATTTATTAAGTTATCTCTAGAATCTCTTTGAATGTATTTAAAGCTTTATTGGATTATTTAGTATTTGTTAGATTATATAATCAGTTAGCTGGGAGTGATAGATTACATGATTAATTAGGAATAGAAATATATTGGCGCTTGATAGAATAATTTATGAAGGTTATATTTTTGTTGGTTGCAAGGCGAACTCTATTTAATTCATTCATAGAAATATTTCTATTTCATTAAACATTTTCAATTTTGTCATTACCAACCTGTCTTCTATTCCAGAATTATTCTTTTACAGGTTCCTATCACATTTGTGATAGGAAGTCAATAATTCATACTTCTACCTTATTACATGTTATTTTAGCGTGCATTCATCAACCCTTGGTTTATGAATTGTAGCCCTTCAGCATATTGCCACAACACGGTTCAAAAGCCTACGTTCCTAGATTGACACTTTAGGATGAACTGAGGAAACCATTTCTAAAAGATTGAATCAAACCTATTTCAAGAGTAATTTAATACCGTAGTTTAATCCAATCACCATCATAACCCCATTTCCCCCTTTTCATATTGATTCCCACCTAATTTTCTTCTTTTTATTTTGGTCAACCCAACTTTTGATCATTGTATTTTTTTAATTTTGGAGTCCATTTTCATCCAAGATCTATATTTTTCATTCATTTGCATTGCATTCTAGGATTGAATCTCACTTAGTGTTGTTTAGCTTGCATTAACTTTGCATTTCATTTAAGGTTTTAGGATTGCATTTTTGGATCTCTTGAAATATGAAAAATACAAAAAAAATAATCATTTTACAGATCATTTACATAAAATTGCATCATCATTCACTTGCATTCAAAAATTGAATCAAAATTGTACATCAAATTAGGTCTCTTAGTTTATCATTTTTTCATATTTTTCATTTGCATTCAACATTCACTTCATAGGAAATTCAAATTGTAACTCACTATTTTAGATCATAATCTAGAAACCACTAGAATCAACTCAAGAATCTATATAAAAAAAATTAAAACCCTAACCTAGGACCCATTTTCCCCTAGGTGAATGAGTCCTTAATCAAGGTCATTTCCTAATTTTATAGGCATTAAAACAACTATTTTGACATTCTATTTTGTTATTTTCAGTATTTTGTTTCAGTTTGTAGAATTTCTATTAAGTGGAATTTATCATATTTAGCTTTATGTGATAAAATTTAGTGCATTGTGTGATTTCAAAATTGCATTTACAAGACATCATTTTTAGGTTTGTGCATAGAGTAATCATAAAATTATCTTATTTGGAATTTGAAAAATTGCATTACATTCTAGATCATTGCATTGCATTTCACCTTCTTTCCATTTTGAGTTTACATTGAGTTTGTGAAACTTGTATGATCTTTACAACTTGGTGTCCTATTAGCAATAATGTTGTGAGATGTAATTCGAGAGTCATGGCATCCCGTGATACACCATTCGTCATGGATATTGGGTTCTCCAACTCTTTCACTTCAATCCTCTATGGATCATAACCTTCATACCTCATTTCCCATGAATTCCCTACCTACAAAAAATTTGCATGATGTTGCTAATGTCTTGCAAGAGAACATAAGAAGGATGGATGAGGAAATAGAAAAATCACAAAAAAAATTGAATTCTAAAAACATTGCTAGTAGTGTCATTCTTTCTTTAGATAATTTGAGGAAAATGCTTGAAAGTTACCTTAAAAGTTGAAGAAAGAGTGATTAAAAGGTTTGAAAATAAACAAATAGGAAGAGGCCATGAAGAGGAGGTTGAAGGGAGATCATATGGGGCAGATAATAATAATAATAATAAATCATAAAAAAGAAGACCAAGACAAAAGAAAAAATTAGACCTGTATGATAGTTCATATGGTCCTAGGGGTCAAGATTCAAGAGGTAGAGGAAGATCGAGTAGAGGGTTTGGAAGAGAAACCTTTCAAGAAACTTGTTTTAAGTGTGGAGAAGAGGGTTATAAAAAAACATATATCACATCCAGACATGAGTCCTCTACTTATATCTAAAATCTTATAAAAAAATATTATCATTTTATTGTGGTTAGGGTGGTCAGACAAACACCTTCTTATTTTTTTCATGAAATATAAGTACTGCATTGAAATTTTAAATTTTCACCAAATAATTTTTTCTTTTTTTAAATAAACCTAGTAGTTTAGAAACTAAATTCAATTTGCTATAGATTCTATTCTTACATATATTTGAAATAACATAGTTCTAGATGAAATTTTATGTGATTATTCCTATGAATGTGTATCATATTTTGTTAGGAAGGCCTTGGAAATTTGACAGGAAGGAAATGCACAATGGTTATGCCAACACGTACACATTGATGAAGGATGGAGTGAAACACAAATTGAAACCATTGAAAGAACAAATGGGTAAGGTTTATAGTAATGCTAGGTCTTGTTTGCTTGATGAAATTAGACTTTTAGATGGTATGAATCATGAATATGTTAGCTTTGTTGACACTAACGATGAAGAAGATGAGAAAGGTGAATTGTTGACTCAAATTGAAGAAGAAATCTCAAGTGGAAAGAAGGTAGCAGCAAAAGGTAAGGTAAAATCTGATTTTATTATTTCCTTTGATGAGAACGAGAGTGAAGGAGTAGATAATTTTGTTGCAACATATTTTTTTTTGATAAATTTTAATTGGAAGAGTTAAGTGTGAAGGTTAATGAAGAGTTTTTTGAAGAATACTTGTTTGAGAACAATGGATGTGAAAATGTTTTGATTAGTGGTCATGATTCCTTGTCATCTAATGAGGAAATTAAGTCTTTTTATGATAGTACAAACACTATTTTGAGTGAAGGAAAACAAGTTGAAGTAGTATCATGCCTTTTAGAAGGAATTGAAATAGTGGAATTTCATGAAGGAAACATAGTGGAAGGAGATGGGAAATGTGGAACAACAAATGAGGCAAACAAATACATTTTTTTTTTATGAAGGAAAAGGTATAATTTTAATTGTTCTAATTTTTATGAAGTATATTGGCAGGAAAATATATTTGATTCTTTGAATTACAATATGGGTAGTAGAAGAAGGATGAAGCATGGTAATGTTCTAAGTTTGCAAAAAGTGGTGCATAAAATTATTTCAATGGACAAGGCAATAAGGTGGATCCAAGATAGACATAAAGTCTACAAATTTTTCTCAATGAAAATCTTGAAACATTTCTTTCTACCATGGGTGTCTGATGCAGGAGCATCCATGGAGAATTGACATCCTATGTCAACCGGAAAGACGTTAATTTTGTGGAAGTACTTTTTAATTTTGGAATAAGTTAATTTGGTTTCAATTAAATGTTGAGGGGTGAAAAATGATATATATTTAAATAATTAAACTTGACAAATTAATTTCCCTTTGCACATTATCAAGTTGGCATAGTGGGTGAAAAACCAAAAGGCAATTTTAAATATTTTAATTGTAAATTTCCTGAAATATTTTGTGAGGCATTGGATTTTGAAATTATGGATTTTTAAAGCACTCCACCATGATCCCTAAATTTTTTTAAATTTTTCTTTTTCAGGAGTCAAAAGAAGAGAATAAAAGAAACTAAAACTCCTATCTTTGGGAGGGCTGGTGGGAATGAATATTTAATTATTTTTAATGATTTTTTATGGGATTTAATGAGTAGAAACACCTTGGGTCATGCTTTATTAGATAAGATAAAATAAAGATAAGGAAAATTAATTTTTGGGGAGAGGTGGTGTCGAAAAACAATAAACCCACTATTAATTGAAGAGTTTTCAAGAAGAATTTCAAAGGTAGAGTGAAAGAGGGCATATGATTTCTCTAGAGGATGTTTTTGTGATGTTATTTTGTAGGTTGGACTAATGAAAAATATCCCATGGAGTTTTCAAAATGATAGGCATGAAGATTTAGAAGTTGTAAGTGTTGTTTTAGTGTTGGGAGATGGAATTTTGTTGCAAAAGCTCATATAACTGAGCATATGAATGTATTTGAATGTCTTTCCTTGAATATTTGATACCTGTAAAAAGCTTAATTTTTGCATACCAGTCCATTTATGACTGAAACCCTTTGTAATGCGTGTTGCCACAATAGTGGTTTACACTTTTTGGGAGATCCTAATTTTTGTTGAAATCACATATTTTTAGAAAATATAATGATTTAAGCCTTGAAAAGTTTCATTTAAAGGTTCCCAATTGAAGAGGGGTTGATCAAAACACCTTATACCAAGCCCCTTTAGATAGAATCCCACTAGTTTTAAACCATACCTATAACGAAGTCTCCTTAACACCTATCAAAATGCTAATAAAAAACAACTTTTGATTTAACTTTTGGGGGATCAAATGAATTCATTTAAATTTTTTTTTGTAAGTATGTAGTGCTTATTATAAGCTTCAAAAAAAGTATAATTTTAATTAAATTTAATTTGATTATTATATTTATTTGTAATTTCTTGTGAATGCAGGTTTTTCACCAAAAATAAAACTCTTTGTTCTACACATGTGGAAAAATAGAAAATTATCAAATTTTTTTTGAAAAATATGAGTGCACCAGATATTGAAGTCCTTGATCCAACAAAAAAAAAATTGAATTTCGATACATACAAAAAGAATTGTGTTATATGGTCCACCTATGTCTAAATTGTAATTGGTTTGACTTCAAAACTTGATTAAGGAAAAAATATTCAATAAAACACTAATAAACCAATTGGAAGCACTAGATATTGTAGTTATAAATCTAAATTTCAAAAAAATATAATTTGATCCTTCATGGAAAAAAGTTATGTGTTGTGCGGTGAGTGTCACTCCTTAATAATGGTGTTTAGTGAAAAAAAATAGTTTTCGAAGGAGATGGAAAAGAAGTGCAATCTAATTCTAAATTTTTAAAAAAAATATATTTAGAATCTACAAAAAAAATGTCACAAATCACTAGTTTTCATCATCTTCAAATTCCTCATGGTTTAGCCGCTATAGGTATTCGAAAGTGAAGATTTAGTTAGAAAAAATAGTTTAGTGTCCAGTTTGGCCAAAAATTATAAACTAGTATTGTGGGATCACCATAATCAGATTTCTTTTAATGGTGAAAATCAATTGTTTCTTATGTAATAAGTTTTTTATATGTTAGTTTGTTTATACCCGTAACTTCTATATTTCAGCTAGGCATTTGTTGTGAGAATTTGGAGAGGATTTGTTAATTTATAATCCTTTCTACATTCAATTGATGGATATTTTCAAGAGAATGGTTTCAGCAGAAGTAAGAGTGAACCTACCCTTTACTACAAACAAGAAGGTAATGATATTCCTATTGTCAATTTATATGTTGATGATTTGTTGACATATATGGGTAGCAATTCTAAGATGAAAGATGAATTCAAAAGTGTTTTCATGAATGAATTTGGGATGAAAGATTTAGGTCTCATGCAATATTTTCTAGGAATGGAGGTTTATCAAAGTAAGGATGATTTTTTTTGTTTTTCAAGCAAAATATGCACAGGATATGTTAAAGAAATTTTATAGAGTTGTGCTATGTAGAGATGATGGTGCTAAAAGAGTTGACGGGACAACTTATAGAAGTATTGTTGGGAGTTTGATGTTTCTAACCCACACAAGGCCTAATATTACTTATGCAATTTCTCTTGTTTCAAGGTACATGACAGATAATTCTAAAATTCATATGAAGGAATCCAAAATAATTTTGAGGTATGTGAAAAGAACTCTCAATTTTGGCATTCATTACTATAGTTCTAAAGAATTTAATCTAGTTGGATTCAGTAACTCTGATTGGGATGGTAGTATGGATGACCGAAAGTGTACATTTGGTAGTTGTTTCACTTTTGGTTCGGGATTGATTAGTTGGAGCTCTAAGAAGCAAAGCATAGTTTCCCTTTCTTCCACAGAAGTAGAATATGTTGCAATCACCTCTGCAAGTATTCAAGCATTATGGCTTAGGAAAATTCTTGAAGAAATTGGAGAGAAACAAATTCAGCCTATAGCAATATTTTATGATAATATGAGGACAATTAAATTGGCAAAAAATCAAGTGCACCATAGCAAAAATAAACACTTTGATCTTAAGTATCATTTTATTAGATATTTGGTGCAAAAGAAGGAAGTAGAAATCAGGTATATCAAGAGTGAAGCTCAGCTTGTAGATATTTTTACTAAGGCTATTGCAAAAGTGCAATTTTTGATGCTCCGAGATCATATTATGAATCCTCTCCACATCAAGGGGGGTATGTTGGTAACAAAGGAAATTTTGTAAGAAACTTTTTCAACACTAGTTGATCCAAGTAGTTTTTGTGCTCACTATTTTATTTCTTAGAAACTTTCTTATTGTTGTTTTGCATTTTTGTTATGCAATAGAGGCATAAACTCTATATTTTGTTACTCTTTTAGGAGTTTCTCCTAATGAGTTTGAGAACTTATCTTTTGTTTTCTAATATAAATAAAAGTTTTGTAAACTCTTAATAGAACCAATGATAATGAATCAAATTTCTATTGGTGCAAATTGATGAAAGTGATTTTTTTTGTATGCAAAATTGCTTTGGGATATTATAGTGATATCATAATTAATGTTCCTACCTAAACTCTTAATAGACCGATAATTTGAGGAAATCAAATTGGGAGGACGATGAAACAAATAACTGGGTTGGTAATCCGTGGCTTCCAAATAGTCATTGTTATTGTTATTCTTGAGGAATGCTGATCTCTCATTGTCATAGAGCTGTGTACACGTCGATCTAGATCTTGAAAACCAATCTGAAAAGGTATCCTCTGTGTATCCTTTGGATAGAGCGTTGGCTACACAAATCAAGCTTAAACAATAAAAAAAGATGCATACATAGAACTTTAACGACCACTAAACAAATAAACCTAGGATACTAACAAATTCACCGCAAAGTAAATTTAAGTAAAATTCACCGTCATGAAATTTTTAATTTTTTTTTAAATATTTCAAAGTTATGAAAATATATATTAAAAAATATTAATGCGATGAATTGCTGGCTGAATTTTAATGGTGGTGAATTTTCCCATTTCCCATCATGAATTGCTGTGAATTTACTGTATGCCATGGTGCAGGTATGTGGATGGACTTCCACAGTTATATGTATGGAATAAATTGCTTGTTGGAAACAGGGGAAGCAACAAAACAGAGACAAATTTATATTAAATAAAACAAAACATTACACTTAGTTACTGAGCTGCAGCTCATACATTAAACACCAAACTGATATCTTCTAACAGCTTTGCGGAGCTGGACTCTACTAGAGAGTGATTAGCCACAATAAATTTGCCTCTATTTATAGAGGGCTCAGGAATTCTCCAGAACCTATTATAGTCACAAAATACATGCATGAAATTTGTTTGCTACAAATACTCCCCCTTAATTTCTACTACAAATTCTCAGTTTCTTTCACTGATGCTGTGGCATCTTCTTTCTTTGTGATTTGCAATTTGGATGAAAAGGTTTTCGCATCACTTTCTCCAAATGAATCTTTCAATCTCTCTTCATGTGACATAAGACATCCAACCAAGTGATCAAACTGAAATGTTGTCAAATCTTTGCTTTCTTCTATGATAATGGCAACATGATTCCACTTTGAGGTGAGAGTCCGCAATACCTTTTTTATCAGAACTTCACTGGTCACAATTTCTCCAAGTGTAGCCATCTTATTGACCACATCTTTAACTCTCACACAATAATCACTTACTTTCTCAGATTCTTGCATTTTCAAAATTTTAAAATCTCTTTTTAAAGTTTACAACTTAACTACTTTTACCTGATCACTTCCCTGGTAAGATCCCTGCTTCTAAAACCAGCTGATAAAGCCAATATAATTAACAAAAAAGAAAAGAAAACAGAACAGAAAACAATATCTTATCAAACACACAATCTGATTTTAATTATCAGAAAACAGGGCAGAACAGAGCCACTGTAATACACATAATTCTGTATATATATTTTCCAGGCTACAACAAGCTGTCTTCTTTATTCATACTTAAATAGAACAGCAATGCCAATACAAGGAAAGATTCTAAAAAGAAGAACCTAGAAGAGACTAAACATAGACAAAAGAACGTGCATTGTTTGCTGCGTTTGAAGAGAGAGCAGCAACAGGAAACCAAAAATAGACTGAATATTAAAGACTGCCGCTGCATGAACATGCATTATACTGACAGCAACCCCAAAGTGGATTGTAACGCATAACATGCAGGAGGTAAAAGATTCGCAGCATCATTTGTTAACATTGCTTACCTTGACCATTCTCATCATTTTTCATGCTCCTGTACAGCTTTACGGACAAAAAAACAACACCAAAAAACCATTCAGCCTCCATAGAAAATATAAAGGACACCTTAATTATAAGCAACAAATGAGAAACAATATGGGTGTGCCGGCGGGCACCTGCAAGTGGCTTGTTACATGAGCAATAGTAAGTCCTTTCCCGTCCATAAGCTGTAATACAAGCTTAGGAGTTGCTCCTGCACCCAATTTTTATTCAGCTATCAGGGAGACCAATCTACTGGTAGAATTATTGTTAAAAGGGTTATAAAAAAGGACTACTCACTATCTTCGCCGCCCAATCTCTCAACTGCATGAACAAAGCAGTGGTGCAATTCTGGAGTCCAGCGAAGCCTGGGCGTTTTGGATCTAACATAGTGCCTTACGGATCCTCCTCTTGGTCCTCCATTACTATTATTAGTCTTGCACCCATTTACATGTCCTCCATTGTTACTGCTCTCACTTGAACTCCTACGCTTAGGTTGCTTCTGATCATGATGATTATGATCATCAGACTCCCCACCACAATCATCAAAAAACATCTTTCTAGTTTTCTCCTCACTATTGCGCTGCTCATCCACCTGCATTCTAATAAGCTTCAACCCTACTAAACTTAATCAAAAACCAAAACCATCTCAAAATTTTCCCAGTCCAAATTCAAAATCAGGACATTCATAACCACCCAAATCTAGCCTAACACTTTACCAGCACCGTGGAAATGAAAATAGCTAATCGATTTGGAGATTTTAAGGTGGGGAAAAGGCTGCTGAGCCAGGAATATTAATTTGCAAGTCCTTAATATTCTGCTTTAAATAGACTGTGCACGTCCACAGAAACCCCACCCCAAGAAAGAATGAATCTGAAGCATATTCTATTCCTATCCCTGCAGTCCCGTGAAGAATAATTACGCCCATTGCTGCGGCATTTTTACGTGTAGCCGCGTTCACAATGAAAGTCGGTTACGCCGCGTTTATAACAAACAGTTAAGTGAAAGTGAGCTTATTTGATCCGTCATTTGTCAGCCAGTAGTGCCGTTTCATGTTTTACCAGTGCAGGGATTTGTAATAAATAGAACGAAGGGCAAATGTCAGGGGCCGTCCAGCGCTTAGAGCGGAGATTTCCGACAGCCCCCCACAAGGAACTGCCTTTATTGCAAAATAGAAGAATATTCTGCCAGGATTTTGAGGATTTTAAGGTGATTGTACGAGGCATATTTTGTAAATCCTTAATATTCCGCACCTTCAATAGACTGCACGTCCACAGAAACCCCACGAATGAAGCTGAAGCCTAATAAACAGAAAGTGAAATGGGGTCAGAAGGAGACGGGCAGATGTCAGAGGCCGCACAGTGCTAAGAGTGGAAAATCCTGCTCATTTCATGCACATTAAATCTTACGTCATTTGTTTGCTTGAAATAAGCCCTGCGCAACACCTTTCACACACCACATACCCGCCCCTGTCTTTTTCTTTTCACTCGCTCTCTTCACACTCACGTCATCTCCACAACGAACATTATATTCACATATTTTCATTTCCTTCCAACATTAAATCTTCACTTCCAATAGTTAGACGATTATTTGGTTACTGTGAATCTTCGCCACATTCTAACGCTTCTTATAATTTCATTTGTATCTCACTCATTTTGCTTGAATCGACGAATAAAATTATATGGCTTTCTACATAATAATTCTATAAGGATTAATTGGTGTAGCTATTTCTCATTACATCATTCCATGCTTTCACGTTGGTGAGTTTTGAGTAAAATAACAACTTTTAAATATGCAATAGATTAACACAATATTATATGTTGTCTCTGATATGGTAATAAATAAAATAAAATTCCACTTGTCTAAAGTTAAAATCGATGAGTCCAAGTGTCTATTTTTCCATTTATAAACATAACTAATGATGAAGATAAATAGTGACTGCTGGTGAATGATTCCAATACCTTTCAAATGCATTAAACTTGGTGCCTTTGCATTAATGAGTGCCTACACCTTTACTTGTTGATATCTGATACAAATATTGGTTACTCATAGTATGGTCTTAAATCTATTGAAAGAGGTTAATAAAAATTATGATGTACCATTAATGAGTAATCTTCATGGCATGGAAAATCTGCCCTCTATTCAATACTATATTGGAATTTGAATATAATTGAAAGTGATTAAGTCATTCAAATATTTGAAAAATATTATGGTTATAATTTTAACAAAGAATTTTAGAGTTTTTCTAATTTTGATAGAGTCTTTTGAGATAGTTGATAAATTGTTCATGTCACTTTTAGACAAATTTTTAAGTTTATCTTTATCATTGGTTTAAAATTGTGAGGTAAAATCATATGAAATCTTTTCTAAAAGAATTTAAGAGTTATTTGCTTTGTTTCTTAATGAAGAATTTTTTATGTTAATTTTTTAAATTTATAACCTTAGAAAAACTATAGCTTAGATTCATAATGGAATAAGTTGTTAATGATTTCTAAACAAGCTTTTAATTTTGTCTTCACCATTGGTTTAAAATTATGGGTAAAATAAAAGAAAAACTCTTCTTTATTTTCCTTTTCTTTTTAGTGAGGATTTTGCAATGTTAATTTTTTAAATTCATAACCTTACAAAAAAGCTATAGCCTAAATTCATAAAAAATTAAGTTGTTCATGTCACTTCTAAACAATATTTTATTTTTTTCTTCACCATTGGCTTAAAATTGTGGGGTGAAATCACAAGAAATCGTTTCTAAAAGAATTTAAGGGTTATTTTCCTTTTTTTTTTAATGAAGATTCTTCAATGTTAATTTTTTAAATTCATAACCTTAGAAAAACTATAGCTTAAATTCACAATGGAGTAGGTTAT
>VDFB02390332.1:0-40734 GCA_007258455.2 Sequoia sempervirens | reverse complement strand
TTTTGTTAGTAAATGAGCAGGCTATTGTAGATTTCCATATTGGTGACTATAAGGATAGTGTTGTTTGTGACATTCTTCCAATGGACTATTGCCACATACTCCTTGGAAGACCATGGTAGTATGATAGGTGTTCCATGTATGATGGAAGAGAAAATAAGTATACCATAATGAAATATTTTCATAAGTTTGTTTTGACCCCTTGAGTAGAAGATGAGAAGGGAAAAGCTAAGGTGATAATGTGTGGGAAAAGTGAATTTTTTAATGTTGTAAAAGAAACTAGAAATTCTGATGTAGCAAACTATCCTAGGTCTGATAATGTAGGGGTAGTAGGTATGAGGTTTGAAATAGGGGTAAACAAGGAAATGATAGTGAGTTTTCATGACAATGTGATGGTAGGAAGCATTGAATGTCCTATGGATAAGAGAAGAGTTGAGAACCAAGTACAGTTTGCAAGTATAGTAAGTGGAAAGCCTGATATGATAGTGCCAAGGAATCTTGATGGAGCAGACAGTCAAGGAAAAAAAACATAGAGTATTAATGATAGTGGTAGGCATGTACATGAGAGGCAAGTGAAGTCAAATCAAAGGAATGCTAACACAAGTTTGTTTGCAGGTGTAGAACGTGGTAAACACTCAAATGTTGGGCAGAGGAAAGATAATAGACTAATTGTAGGTTTGAGAACAAAGGAAAGGATAAATGCACATGTGAACACATTCCAAAATGCTAATTGTACAAGGAAGGTTGTAAATATAGTCTATATGAATCAGTGGAATGGTTTTGTGAACCAGTGGAGCATGCATGAAGCTTTGAGATAGTGGATTCAAGGAAAACTCATGAGGCATGAGTATTTTCTAGGGGGTGTATGATGCAGGAGCACCTAGACCACAACATCAATTTTTGATCATTTGAATGATTAGTAGGTTAATGCTATTATTTTTTAGTTTATTTTGTCCTAATAAGGTCTCATAAGACCACTTGTAATGTAATAAATACTTGGAGAGGTCCTTTGGAGAAAATTGTTTATAGGTTACAAAGTTTGCAACTATAAGTTGTCATGTAATAGATACTTAGTGTTTTAAAAAGTTGTTAAAAGGGTAGTTTGGGGAGTTAACCATTGGGATCTTGTTTCAAAATATATTTAAAGCCTTGAGAGGCTCGAAATATGGTTGTTGAAGCCAAGAGAATGAAATAAACATTGAAATATTCTATTTTCTTATTGTCTTCAGTGGTTTTTTTGAGTTTCTTAATTGTGTGTAGGCCGTATAGGCTCCATATAGATTGATTTCTTATATGAATCTGTAGAAAGATGTTTTAATTTGTATTTGGTGCTTTTATAGGGTTTTATTTAAGCTTTTAAGGCTTTAAATCATCAAAAACCTCATATTAGGTTCCTGAACAGTCCCATGGGTTTGAAGTTACTTTAATGGCATAATCATCCTCCCACCTACTTTCTTCAATTTTAACTTTGTGTGATGATGTATTGTAATGCTAGGAATGATAATTTGGGAGTAGGAGGCATGGAAGAGTGATCTCTTGGTTTGGAGAATGAAAAGAAGGGCTAGAAATGTGTGTTTTTTCTTGGAAATCGGTGGGTTAGACCAATGAAATGTATAAGCCACATTGTTAATGACCAAGTCAGTGTTCCTTAAGCATGAGAGGAACAATTGAAAGGTTTTTGAGCAATTATATTGGTTAGGAGTGGCTAGGAAGGTGGAAATTCATTAATGGTGTCCTAAAACCCTAGTTGTATAGGCTACAAGGAGGGTTTTGGAATTGAAGGTTTACTTGAGCATTTTGGGTCAAGATACATGGAAAAAAACTTGGTTTGAGAACCTAATAAAAGAATTTTTTGAGGTTATAAGGTCCGAGGTGGAGATCTAGAGGTAGAAGCTTTGGAAAAAATGGCTTATTTTGAGGCCTAAAACTGTGAAAAACCCAAATTTGAGGTGTTTGATCTGAAGAAGGTGTATCTAGTTTTCTAGTATGTTGATTATCTCTGAAATGGGTATTCAAATCAATGAATAGTTTCTAAAGTTATTTGGAAAAGTCTGGTCAAAATTTTGAAAAATAGGGTTTCCACTACTACAAGGAAAGCTTGTGTCAAATGATGAGTTTTGTGGATTTCAATGAATTTGACTTGGAGATTGTTTTCAATTGATATAATTTCCATTGTATTAATGTTGAGGGCCTTTGTATGGGTCTTGGTGAAGTTTTTATTTTTATTTTTAAGATTGAGAGGTTGAGACCCTTGAGGGTGAGTTGATGCCTATTAGGCTAAATACATTGTAAAGAATAGTTCTTTGATTTAGAATTGGAATTTCTATTATTTTGATTGATCTCCACCTTGGCTCTGCATCCCTCAATGATTGAGCCTCACAATATTCCACATTTTTGAGCTATAATTATAGCATGGAATGCATGCGTGGTCCCAAAGTATATATGGTGGAATGCTTTATCATGGCTACAAGCATCTCTCCCCATCTAATAGGGAACCTATGTCCTCAATGATATGGTATCACAACACCTCCAATCATAGTATAGATGACAACAATAAACATCTCATATCAATCTACTAGAATACCTAAATGGATCTTGTATTCCTATACACCAAGCAAAGATAAATCATCAATATCAAAACATCACCGAATAAAATCTAGTCCATGGTTTGGATCATAGACAACATGCTCCTTGTGGATCGAAAGAATTTTTTTTTTCTAGAAATCCTCTAATGAAATAGTGGTATTTCTTATGGGTAAATGAAAATAACTTGTCTCAGAGTCTCATCGCTCCACCAAAGCTTTAAGAAGACCTCGGTTAGCTTGAATGATGTGCATAAAAGTGATATGGTACAATCTTAAAGCATGGAGAAAATCTCTCATCTCTCTCATCCTCATTCAAATGATCTCACAATTTGAATGTTGAAGGATGACACTCCTGACTATAAATGGGTAGAAATATCAACTATGATCATAATAAAATCACATTACATCAATTGAAAATCCTAAATGAACCTATTGGACCTTTTACATAGAGAAAATTTTATCACAAAATGACTCATTTTTTTCTAACAAGAAAATGTGTCACATTGTCAAGCATATGAGACTTACCAATGTGGCTTACATTCAATTACGAGTAGGTTAAGGAAATTTTGGTGCACTATCATTCATATGCAGTGCACAAAATCAAATGTGGTTTACTCAGCTACATGTGTTGTGCACAATCACAAATGGGGTGCACCAATAAATTGTGAGCATTCTAATCAATGGAATCACTATTTCACACTTTTATTGCACCATAATGGATGCAATAAACTAGAGATAATATGAAATGAATGCAATAATAGATACGATGCACAAGATACACCACATCTACTTTGTTGTTTTTGACCCCTATAATCAACTAAAAAGTGGAAAAATCTTGAGGAAAGGAAAGTGCGCATACCACATTGCTTGATCCCTTGGGATACCAAAAGGTCCTAACTCATCTATATCTATGGTGTGTAGCTACTACAACATAAAACATTTCAATAGGGCTCCTTCACCAAATCACCACTCAGAGCTCTCAAATCTCTAAAAAGAAATAGCACAAATAGCTACTTTTGCACCCCCTAGGCCTATTTATAGACCTTAGGGTGGGATTTTTTGAACCCCATTATAACTAGATGCATCAACCTTGGAATTCAAATACAAATGTAGACACCCCAAAGGTCCTAAATAAAATTTTTACCAAAATAATTGGCACTATCAAATTGACTTTTTAGAACAATTTCCCAAAAAAAATTTAATTTTTTTTCAAAATTTGAAAAAAAGAGAAAGGGAATTATCCTATCCCTCTTTCTTATGAAATATTTGAATGTTATCTCTTTTTCAAATTGAATAATTAAATAAGTAAACATGCAACATGATCAAAATAATTCATCAATAATACATTAAGGATAATATAAAATAATTCAATCAATAAGTGACTTTCAACTATCAACTAATCTACCATATGATATCAATTTGATAAAGAAACATTTACTATCTAAATAAAATTTGAGTCAATTGAGAATAATTCTATATTTTAAATATTTCAACATAATAATACATGTAAAAAATAATTAAAAAATGAATAATAATAAATATTACACGCATTATACAAGACATAAAGACTAATAAATCCTTTGCATTGATTTAAATGAGAAAATAATTTGAACAATTATTTTTTATAATATAAAAGGTTTACAATATGAAAAATGGTTTACAAAGTTTATTTATTTATTGATATTTCAATAAAATTATAATCCTCTCACAAAATTTTAATTTATTTTCGTATGAAGTATTTCATACTAGATGATAAGCACATATTCAAAATAAGCCTATGGTATGAAATAATATATATGATCATTAGAACGATGATTGGTTTTGCAATATTTTTTAAGTATTAATAAGAATAATTAAATTTAAAATAGATATACCTAAATAATCTAAAATACTATTTAATCATCAAGAAATATGTTGCAAGAAAATCTTCTTGACTAGATACACATCTTAAAAAATTTATTGCACATACACTATAGTGTGAAAGTTTTTTAAATTCAATTTTCCTAATATGCCTATATATTTTTCCTCTTTCTTTTTGTATGATAAAGTATCTTTAATCACTTTCCATTTAAACAAAAAATATTTGTCACTAGGCACAACTAAAATAGTACATAATATGCTTTACAATAATGATTTTTTTAGATTTGTTTTAGTCTTTTAAGATTTAAAAATATTTTAAAAATGACATAAATATATCTTAATACAACATATAGTTTAGGTGGTAATCAATAATATTTATTTAAATTTTAAAATATTACTGAAGACATGGAAAATTGAATGAAGAAAAAAAAAGATAAAACAAATAATAAAATATATACCTCAAGCAATCTCCATCCTCCTAAATTGAGCTAAAATAGAATGCACCCTAGTTCTTTTTATTTTCCCTAGATTTTGATAAAAAGTGAATTTCTCACTAAACCAACATAATCTTGGTATGATTATGATAATAAGTTGAAATAGTAATAGCATAAGGTTAACACTAATAGACATAATTTTTTATCAAGGATGAAGGCCTCTAGTTATAGAATTTTTATGAGGAAAAATCAAGGGTTAGGATGGATTGATGATGGATGGCTAATATTGAATAAGGAATAGGGTTAAGCTCAAATATGTAGTAATGTGATAAGTTTCATATGAGTAATAAGGTCTAGGTTGAGGATTAGGATTAGCATTACAGAAACATATTTATGTGAATGGCTTGGATTTAGAGATGTTAAATGAAATAAATGAATATGATTGAAAGTTAGTTTGAGTTTTGGAAAGGTGTTTAGGTTCAATGAATCTAGATAAGGTCTTATTTAAACATGTGAAAGGGATAGTTGTTACATGATAATTTTAGATTGTGATCCATGTGAACAAGTTTAAGGGCTAGGATTAGATTAACAAATATAAAGATAAATGTAAAATTAGTTAATAAATAATTAAGATTTTTTTAATTATTGGTATCAAGTAAAAGTTTAAATAATTAAATAAATAATAAATATTTAATTAATCAGATGTTAGGATCAAGTGGAGGATTGGATGAAACTGATTAAAAACATAATAAGAATTTATTTGATTAACAACTTAGGATAGGATAAAATTCAGTGGGGCTGGGTAAGGTCAAATTTAGGTTTTTACATTTTTCCCTTCTTTAAGATGGTGTTGTGAGTGGGAGAAGTAACATTATTTTAAAGAAGAATAAAACATAGTGGGTAAGAAGGGACAAAGAATAGTAGCATGATTCCCTAGTCACTAGAGGGATGAGGAAGGATGAAAATGAGGTAGTGGGATGATCCCTCAAGAGGTTAGGTGGGTTAAGAGAACATAGGTGTGCTCTAAAAATGGAAAGGAAAGATTAGGGATAAGGAAAAAATCAAGTGAAATGGAAGATGAATTAGATTGAAGGGATTCATGAAAGGGGATATTGGTTATGATAGTATGTGAAAATAAATCATAGTTTAATATATAAAAATAAGTTATGCACCAAGGTATGAGGAACTAGGGTGAAAAGGTAACCTTTGCATGGAATTGACACTCAGGGAAAAGGGTTGTCCATTTTTCATAATAGACACCACAAAAACTTGTTAGAATATGTGAGAAAAATAGACATAAAACATTGTATTCCTAGTGCACAAAAGGTACACAATGACCTAGTAAATAAATGATGAATGCCCATGCTAGAAGCTATTCTAATACACACAATGTAAGTAGTTCCATAGTAATATGACAAGAATGTACCAAAAACATGATGTACAAGATAAATAAGATGCCCTAATATACATTAATCTAAAAATACCAAGATAAGAAATATATAGATAGCCTTAAGTAGGTGTAAACATGGGTCAAACGATAAATTAAAACAAAATATTCACTAATAACATGTCATGCATCCAACATATCTCTTACCAAAAATGAGATAATCTAATGATCGAGATTATGCTAGACTTAAGACTAAGGAATACTTATGGTCATGGATGATTTGATATATGAAGATGAATAAAAAATGATATAATGGTTGTGTAATGTTCATCAAATAGGATTAGGTGTGATTTTGTGGTAAAGAGTGATGTCTATGTGTAATATTTTTTTTTCTCAAATGTAAGTCTGAGGAGGACGAAAGTTTATTATGGTTGGAATTTGGGATGAGATGAGTATGGTATGGCATGATGTAATGTGGTTATGTGTTTATTTATTATAGGGTGAACCTTTTGTGGTATGAAGTAATGTATGAAGATGGAAGAAAATGCATGAGGCTTGTTCAGGATAAAACATTGAATAATAATTATATACAAGGTTGTATCCTTGACACAATTTAGGTGGAACTTCCATATCTCATGCAATTAAAAAATAATTGAAGGGTGGGAAATGATAGAAGAGGTGAGAGATAAAACTAATCAATGTGCAATGGGAAGATATGAGTGATGGTGGTAGGGGTGATAAAATTTTCAAAGATGGTGAAAAAGAGACTACTACACATGGCACCTATATCTAGTTTTCACCATGGTACATGCCCATGTCACAACTAAGTGCTTTTCACCATTAAAAAAATTATTTATCTTTACTATTTTTTTTTTTTAATCTAATTTATTTATTTATTTGTTTTTTGATTGTTTTTTATTAATTTTTTATTTTTTCAACAATTTGGATGTGATGATGTTATGATCAAAGCAACAAACTATTGACATGATTGATGGTCCTTTCATGATTAATGTCGATGTTTTCTAAACAAATATGAATGGTATCTTGTACCATAGAAGGATTGAGGTAAGGTAGAATCATTTATATGTGCACTACCAATGCCTTCATGTGTCGCACATAAAAAATCTTAGGAATCCTCCATATCAAAGAACCTCATGCAGTTTCCATGAAAGGTTCCTTGATGTGATATATCATGAAAGGGGATGAATTGAGAGGATGGATGCATGGAGGCTGGTTAATAGAATAACTAGGGTGAACTAGAGGTATTGTGGGGAGATGAGGATTATGGAGACTTAGGATTAATAAGTTTATATATTTACTTATTAGTTTTAGAATTTTATTAGATGACCCTAGTTAATTTTTAAAGTGGAGTATTGGAGATTGACTTGAATTATACTTTTTCTTGATGGTATCATTGAATTTGAATTTTTTGTAGTCCAATAGAAGTTGATTGAGTTTTTTTACTAGAGGAATTGCCTTTGTTTTTCCTTTTTTGACTCCAATTTTGATCTTTTATTGATAAATTCATATATGATTGTATACATTTAGTAATAACCTTGTTGTGTTGAAATTTATAAATAATAGGTGACACTTGTTGATCCAAGTCTAGGAGATGGTGGAAGTGAAGGATTTGGATGAAATGGTAAAAGGTGATGATATATGAATCTTAGAATAATTCAACATGATATATTTGATTGAGTCTTTATGGTTATCATTATTAGTGTTATTAATACCAAAGGATGATTGCACTACTTTAGTGAGATTGCAGTTACATTTGGTAGGCACAATACTATGTTTTTAATACCCTAAACATTGATTCTTAGCATTGTGTATCAACTTCAATGGTTCTTATATTACATATTATTTTCTTTTGTATCCCATACCTTTTCTTATGCAAAAAAAAAAAAGGATAAATATTTGTAAGTGGAGAAAGTTTAGACTTTAGTTCTCCATATTATTTATTGTTATATAACTAGGATGTGTTACATTTGTGGTTGTTGTTTCACCAAAATATTGACCTGTTAATATCTGATACAACCACCAGATTTATACAAAATCCACTAGATGTGGTTAAGCCATGTCATGAACCCAAGCATCATGTTGCACCAAGGAGACCAAGGGACACAACATTTTGCAACAATCCCCCCAATGCAAGCGAGTGGTTCAAACTCGTGACCTCGTATTTGATACCAATTTTTACATTTGTGGTTGTTGTTGCACCAAAATATTGATTTGTTAATTCTTGATACAACTGCCAGATTTATACAAGATCCACGAGAGGTAGTTAAGCCATATCATGAACCCAAGTGCCATACTACATCGAGGAGACCAAGGGACACACCATAGTGCAATATGATGATATATTCTCTTTAATAGTTTCCTTATTGATTGTACCCCCACACTAGAAGGGAGTCAATGCAATTTGTGTTGTAGTTTTAGATGATGTTTTCAATGGATTATATTGGACATAAGTTATAGGTGTTAGGAATTACATGCAGAAAATATCAATTAAATCCAAAGAAAGATTAAATAGAGGAATGAAAAATACAAAAATAATAATAGCGAGAGACAATATTTAACATGGTTTACCCAAACTCAAGCTACATCCACCAATAGAGAGTCTAATATTATTTTCCAATGAATCAAATTGATTACAACTAGTAATCCTTACAACTCAATATTGCTGCAAATGCTACAATAAAATATCAATAGAAACCCTAACCCTTAGGATTTTATCAAGACTTATATGTTGGTTACAAAATAGGGTTCTTTATTTTATGTCGTTGAATAGAAAAATAACTCCTGACACCTTTATAAAATAATAAAAAATCATGAGAGTTTTCGAGGGCACTGCCCGTCGACCCTACCATGTATCGTGATAGGGAGCGTACCAAGGGTGCTGCCCCTGGACCCCACAAGGGGTGCTGCCCCTTGACCCCATCTTGGGGGATCTACCGCCAAACCCCCATTAAATAATTTGGGGAGAAACCACACTGATAAAAGTGAGGAAAATTTAACCTCCGAGTTTGATTAGGCTCCATATAACAACAATAGGAGATATCAAGAGTTTTTCTATGTAGAAAGAGAAATGTAACTCATATTCTCGACATCAAATGTCTTTGATTTGATCCTTAACCTTTAGGACAATATGGGAAGAAGAGGATGCTTTTAGTGAGGAAGGATTAATGTGCAAGGAAGAAGATGCTTCATTATTTATTGGACAATGTTGTGAAAGGCCCTGATTTAATTCCAAGAATTTGTAATTTTGAAAAGGTTTTTAGTCAGAAAGTATAGTCACTTCAACTTTTTCATGTGGGAACTTGATGTATTGCTGATATGTGGATGGGTGTAACATACATGATATATATCTATTAATGACCAAGAAGGATGTTGAATTGGAGATCAAGGCCTAAAACTTGACATATAGTGACCATAGTGACTGGGCCAATTTAGATGGGTGACTTTATGACACCTTTAGATTCTCACTCGATGTCACCATAGGATTTAATGGTAACTATATATTCTTGATTAGCAGCATTATAGAAATATCCTAATTGTTTTTATTAAATTTAAGATGTAAATATTAAGTCTCAATCCACCATATATTAGGACATGTTTGATTATGGTTTTATATATAAGGGTTTCAATATGAGGTGATTTTTTTGGGATGAAATAATGGAAGGAAAATATTTAGAAGTAAAAGTGAGAGATTGTGGAGAAGATAAGTGCTCTATCATGGTTTAGAATTGATCAATATTAATGTCATTAGGGACATGATATTATTAGAATTGGTCAAAGATGATACAAAACATTCTAGGGTGATCTAGAGGTGTTAGCTCAAGTAAAAATGGAAAATACCAAAAATTCATGTTTTGGTATTTTCTACATTTTAGTAAATCACATTTTTAAAGGTATTCATAGCAAAGATTTCAGCCCAAAAATGTCATAGATCCCTTAATTTTAATGTGCCATATAAATTTATTTAAGGGATTGAAATTAGATCTCTTTAAGGCCTTTACAATAAGGTAGAGTAGTTCATATTTCAATCATTGGGCTAAGACTTATGGCCCTACTAAGTGGGGGTAGAAAATATACAAGTTTTTTGAAAAATTTATGTTTTAGTGTTTTATATTCTCCTTTTCAAATTCAAAATAATGTGATGACTATTGAAATTCCTCTTGCAATGTACGTATTCTAGTTTTGAATTTAAATTCAGTTTTGGAGTTGCATACATCTCTTTTTGAGTTTGTTGTTCTATTTAATAACTCTCACAATGTTGCATATTGTGCACTAGGTAATGTTCTTTGATTTATAATTTGGATTAGTGGTATTAGAGTGGGAATGCTCCTAAATTTTAGTTCATAAAAATTTTGGTGATCAAATATTAGGATTGAAAACAAAAAATTTGTTAGATTATCCCCCTTTGAGACACACACAACCAAAGATGGCATAAGAACTACGTGATTCATCATATCGTATATAGCTAATGATTAGAAAATATTTCAATAATTAATGAGAATAAATGATGAATCAATTTTCACATCTATTCTAAAACAACCAAGGTAACTAGCAACCAACTGGGGCAGAAATACCATTTCATCAACACACCCCATTCAAGGTGCAAGTAAATTTCAACATCTCAAATTTTGAAAGAAAAATTGATGTTGATGTTGATGATTAATTATCAAAATTGGAATGATATTTATCCATGAATCATTTCTCATATGTAGAGAATATAACTTTTTCCCTCCTTAAAGGTAAGAGGCACATGAAAAAATAATGGGAAAGCAAAGTAGAAGATAGAGAAATACCCATTGGACCAAAATTGGAATTAAACTTTGATAACAAACCTACATGGGGAGAATTTTTGGAGTACATCAAAGAAAAATACTTTCCTTAGGATACTTATGAGAAAAAATATATGTATTAGTAGTTGCTCTGACATCATAAAGTCAATCTATGTAAGAGTACACCAATATTTTCTATGCACTATCAACAAAACTTGGCATCAAGGATTTTGAGATGAATTGTGTGTTGAAGTATCACAAAGGAATTCATAGGTATATATAGACTAAGATGAATTTTTTGAATATTGATATAGTAGGGACTGCTTACAAATATGCCAAAAAGATTGAAGATAAATTCAAACAAAAAGGGAAGAGAGATTATTTTATAAATAATAAACCAAAGGGAGAAGGTAGCAATAAATATGTAGGGAAACAAGTGGCCAAATAATTCCCTTGAATTCACCAAAAGCAAAGAAGATGTGGGTTACTAAGAAAATTCAAGATACACGCATGTGGTGTGAAATACATAAGAGTTCATCTCATAACATCAAGGATTTTCCAACTGTTAAGAATTTGATAATAGAGATGTGGAGAGGAAGTTGAACCTAAATCACTACCAATAGACCCTTTTGAACATAATGATAATGAAGAGACCATAGAGGTAGGCCCATATTCCATGGTTTCAACTACTAAAATCTTGCCTCATGAGGATGACGAGTGATTGCTTATTCACAAATGTGGGTTTGTGGAAAGGCTCTACATTTTATTGTTGAGAGTGGTAGCCAAAAGAGTTTAATTATATAGAGATAGTTGAGAAACTAAATTTAAAAGAAAAAATACATCCACAACCATACACCATGTGATGGGTAAGCCAAGGAAGAGATATTCAAGTAAATAAATAGTGTCATCTGTCATATGCAATAAAACCATTCATAGATGAAATGATTTGCAATGTAGACTTTATATGTATGTGATGTCTTGTTGGGGAAACTATACACATATCAACTCCATGGTGTATATGATTGCAAACCATAATCAAGATTGGTAAACAAAAGTATCATATCCCAGAGGTATGTCCTAAATAGTCTAAATCTTTGATTAGTGCTAAACAATGTAAAAATTTGATTGCTCACACTAGAGCTTTTGTACTAGGGTATGTGCAGGATCATGGTGCCCCAAAAAGTGGCAATATTTGTAGGGTATGTGGCTGACGACTTTTTTTTCACCCAAAATTAATGAAATGAAAAGGGTTTTTAGAGGAGATTCTCAGCTTTCCAAAAATATAAATTATGATTTAATTTGAATTTAATAAATAATTATTATTCATTTTCTATTAGAATTATGACTAAAGTCGATCGATAGGCTGATTGAAAAACATCTATAACTTTCAAATGGTATCATATTTTTGAATCCAAAACATATGTCACATTCTATGCTTCACATAATATAGGATTAAAAAATAAAAATTAAATTTCATGAAGTTTTGACCAAGTTAAGGTGGTCGACAGCGAGTTTTTTATATTTTCTAAAAGTTGTAATAAAAAAAAAAATTAATTATTTACTTGGAAAAAAATTACAAAAAAATATGCATCACATCCAGACATGAGTCCTCTACTTATATATAAAATCTTACAAAAAATATTATCATTTTATTATGGTTAGGGTGGTCAGACACCTACTTCTTATTTTTTCCCTAAAATTTAAGTACTACTGCATTGAAATTTCAAATTTTCACCAAATAGATTTTATTTATTTTTAAATAAACCTAGTATTTTAGAAACTACATTCAATTTTCTACAAATTCTATTCTTACATATTTTTGAAATAATATAGATAACTTATTCAAATATTTACGTCAAGTTGCCTAACACTGATTTTTCTGAATTTTTTGCCACTTAAGGGCCTATTTTTTGCACGATGATCCTACACATACCCACTACTTATGGTTCATTCTAAGGAAAAAAATATACCATTTTAAATACACATGCTAAAGTGGCCACAACATCAAACCAATAAAAGAAAATGGATCAAATTTTGAAATACTATCAAAATGTGTTTAATTCACCAGTAGGTGTCCCAATGTATTGTCAAGTCAAATATTTTATTGATTAAGTGTTAGGGAAACCATTACCAAGTGAGCTAGTATATAGGAGGTCAATCTTGTCAAAATGATGAAATCAAGAGGAAGATTCACAAGCTAATTTAGAAAGGACACATTCATACAAGTGCTTCACCATGTTTTAGCCTAATTGTCCTTGCTAAGAATAAATATGGGATATGGTGAATTTTTATTGGTTATTGGGAGATAAAAAAAATCACTATGAAAAATAGATATCCAATTCCTTGGATTGATGATCTCTTGGACCAACATAGAGGGACTAAGTTCTTCACAAAAATTGACTTGAAGTTTGTGTATTATCAAGTTCCATTTGATCCATCAGATGTATGGAAGACTGCTTTTAAATTTAAGGAAGGTTTGTTTGAATGGTTGGTCATGCCTTTTGGGCCAACAAATGTTCCTCCCACTTTCATGGGGATGATGAATGTTGTGCTCAGGACATTCATTGATTCTTTCGTGGTTGTTTATTTTAATGACATACTCATCTTTAGTGAAACTTGGACTGAGAATTTGTAGCATGTTGAACAAGTGCTTTCAACTCTACAAAAACAAAAAATTAATGGAAACATAGAAAAGTGCTCTTTTGGTATATGAAGCATCCAATACTTAGGGTACACTGTTGACAATTAGGGTGATCATGTCGATCCTACAAAGATTTAAATTATCAAGGACTAGCCATCTCCTAAAAATATCACAAAGCTTCATAGTTTCTTGGGTCTAGAAAACTTCTATCATAGGGTTGTTCTTGGTTTTTCATATTGTCATGGACTCTAAATCAATAAACTGGTACACTTTGACCCATTTTTTGATGATCGTTTGTCAAAATTTTGAAGGTCATTTGTCACTATTATTTTATCAGAATTTTGATGTTTCAAATGCCATCAAAATTTTGACAGAATAATAGCAATGAACGGCCATCAAAATTTTGACAAACAATCATCGAAAAATGGGTCAAAATGTACTAGTAGCTAAGGGGTGGAGCACCAGAAAAATTTCATTGGATAGATGCAAAGCAATGAGAATTTGAGGAATTGAAGAAAAGACTATTCTCAACACCAATTTTGGTCCTTTTAGACCTACAACAATCATTTGAAATAGAAACATATGCATCTAAGTGTGCCCTTGGTGTTGTATTCATGCAACATGGACATCTAGTTGCATACCTCAATGAGAATTTTTTTGATATAGTGTGTTGATACCGCACATATGACATGGAGCTCTATGTCATCATTCAAGCTTGAAAATAGTGGAAGAATTACATTTTGGGAAAGGAGAATTTTATACATATGGACCACAAATCCATTATTTTTCTACAAAAATAAGGGAAGTTGCAAAACAATAAGCATCAAAGGTGGTATGCTTATCTACAAAAATTTCACCTCAACATTCATCATAAAAAGGGGAGCAACAACAAAGTGGGAGATTGTTTGAGTAGGCATCCAATTGTATCTTTGACAGTGGTGTTGGGTTTGTGTGGTCAACAAACAAAAAATTGGGCCCAACTATATGGTAATGACTCTTATTTGTAGGCATTTATTAAAAAAATTGTATAAGGAAAGTCCGTACATAATTTTAACCTACAAGATGGGATGATTTTCCATGTTGGTCACATATGTGTTGCCACTAAAGATTGCAAAAATATGATTTGGGAGGCACACTATAGTCATTTTGCAAGACATTTTGGCATCGATAAGACCACTATTGTCCTTCAAAAATAATTCTACTAGCCAAAAATGAAACATGATGTCATTTCATATATTCAAGCTTGTGCAACTTATGCAATCAAAAATCCTACAAATCATAAACTATTCCTATAGCTACAACAACCTATCCTTGATAAACTGTGTTAGTTAGATTCAATGCACTTTATGTTTTGGATTCCAACTACTAGGTGGGGTCATAATTGTGTATATGTGGTGGTAGATAGGTTTTCTAAAATGGCTATCCTAGTGGCATGTAAGAAGATTTTTTCTATAAAAGAGACTACCAAGATATTTTTTGAACATGTTTGGGTTCATTTTGGGTTGCCAAAAAGTATTATTTCTAATAAGGGTAGTAGATTCATACAAAAAATTTGGACTTCACTGTGGGCTATGATGAACACAAAGTTAACAAAGTCTACAACATTCCATCCTCAAATAGATGGAAAAATAGAGGTGGTAAGTTGAATGATCATTCACATCTTATGAAAGTATCATTCAAAGCATCCTCACACATGGGATGAGAGCCTACCTTACATCCAACACAACTACAACCATGCAATCCATGTTTTTACATGACACAATTCATTTGAGGTTTATCTTGGGTATCAATCATTGGCACCCATGGATATAACACTACCTACACTACAAATTGAAATTCCACCAAGTGCTAAAAAAGAGAAAAATAAAGTAGAAGAATTCATTGATAAGAAAAAAAACCTATAGCAATAGGTTCATGATATCTTGGAGCATATCAATAAGAAGTATAAGGATAAGCATGATCAACATCGAAAGTTCCTCATCAATTTCATGTTGCAGAAAAGGTGTTGCTACATCTTTAGAAGGAGCATCTTCAAGGACCAAACATGAAGATTCATCATATTTTCTATGGCCCATATACCATTATAAAGCAAGTTTGAAAATTTATTTGAGCTTAATTTGCCACTATTTTGGGGGCTGCATCTAATTTTCAATATGGAGCTATTGAAACCTTATTTTCCTCCTTTATTGGATATTTCATAGGCCATTGAGCATATTCATAATATATAAAATTGAATCCATAGACCACTACTCTATTAAAATGTGATCATGTCACTAAAATCATTGTGAAGACTCAAAAATTAGTGCATTCCTCTCTATCGTGTAGTTCAAGCTAGAAAACTTTCTCACCAAGGCAAGTAGTTAACTAGGGAACACATGCAAGTACAATTTCCTCATCTTCTATAGAAACTTAATGCAATGAGGCCAATTTATTATCAATGGGGGATGAATGATCCAAAAAATTCCAAGGGTGATTAATAGGTGTTAGCTCAAGTAGAAATGGAAAATACCAAAATCCATTTTTTTTAGGATTTTCTACATTTTAGTTAATCATGTTTTTTGAGGTCTTCAAAGGGGAATTTTGGGTCGAAAGTGTTATCAGTCCCTTAAATTTAATGTTCCATAGGTATTTTATTTAAGAGACTAAAATTAGATCTCTTCAAGACCTTTCCAATGAGGTAGAGAAGTTCAAATTTTGATCACCAGGCTAGAAAGTATGACCCTGCCAAGTTCGGGTAGAAATATATAATTTTTTTTTGAAAATTTTATGTTTTAGTGTTTTATTTTATCATTTTATAATTCCCAAAAATGTGATGACTATTGTAATTCCTCTTAAAATGTAAATATTATAGATTTGAATGTAAATAATTTAGTTTTGGAGCTGCATATATCTCTTTCCAAGTTTGTTGTTTTATTGAAAAACTCTCACAATACCATAGGTTCTGCACCAAGTATTGTTTTAAGATTTACAATTTTGAGAAAAGGAAGTCATATTTAGATATAGATAGGGAGGAGGATTATGCTTCTTGGATGGTGACTTGACCCCACTAGGTAGAGATGACACAATTAGATGCTTTGATAGTTAAAATGGATACATGGATAGGACTTTGTTCAAGATAACCAATAATAGAATCAAGTGATGGAACATTGATATTATTGCTATAAGTATATGGGGAAATATTATAGGATACATAAGATTTACCATCATTATATGGAGGAAAAGGGTTCTTATATACCTTGTTTCTCATTAGGTAATTTTTGGTCTTCAATGGTGATTTTTTTGTGATCACTAAGATCTTGGATCAAATTTTTATGTCTCATGCAATTAGATGCTTCATGTCCTTGTACTATATGATATTCACAAAATTCATGGTCTTTATACCAAGAGGTCTCGGGAATATATTCACTAAGTGGTTTTATAGCTTGAATTTGGATCAAGTTTTCTTGGACTATTTTATGGAAGACAATGCCTATAGGTTGTCCAAATGGAGTGTATTCATGTTGAGTAAATCATTCAAGCTACCCTTTGGGGATTATCAAATTGTGTTGGGTGGATTTATTATTTTGGGAAGATTATGTCATAGGTATTTTAATATTTTGGATATGTTTAGAATCAGTCACACCATCATTGACTATGTTCGTATTCTTTTTCTAAAATGAAGATTTATCACTAGGTTGATTATTATCTTTTCTCTCCTTATAGATCTTGACTAGTCATTTGGAGATAAGTTCATTTTCTATGGTGACTCATTTTTCTATAATTTTGATGAAGGATCTAGAGCATTGGATTTATAAATGAAATCCCATTTCTTGATTCAATTTTAGGACATATATGGTTACAAATTGTTTTTCATAAATGGGCCATGGAAAGTAACTAGCAAGATTCCTTCATCTTTGTAAGAGAAGGGAAAAGCTTTCAAATTTCCTTTTTGTGTGTTACATAGGTCCATGATGGCCACATCATGTTTATTTTTATTGGAAAAATGTTACAAATTTTGTGGCTAGTTTAGAAAAGGTGGTGTTATGCCCTATATAACCACCCCATTTTGATTTGGAACAAAATGGGTCCCCCCTTCTCTTTTAGTTTCTTTGCCTCTTTTATTTGCTTTACTTTTGGGAGTTCTTCTATTTCTACATGTTTTATCTTTTGTTCTATCTGATCTAATTTTAGTCTTGTCTCAGCTTGAGTTGATTTTCTTCTTGCTAAGAGCTCAATGAAATAATTATAAGAATTAGTTGATTCTATTATAATATATCTTATGTGCTTTTGAGGACTGATGGGGACTCTATTTTGCAGGATCAAATCATGCACATGATGATATTTTCCAAGGGAGCTTAGTTGGAATGTATTTCTCAATCCAGTTGGTCATAATTTTCCTTTAAGAAGAAAGTCGAAAAGACCTTGCAAGTTGTCTTACCAACTATCAGTGCATTTGGCTGACAAGCAGCTATGTTGCTTATTGGCATGACCTTAGATATGTCACAGTGATCAGAATTCACATGTAGTTGCCTATCGGCAACACATCAATCATCGTCCCAGTGACTAGGAGTTTCCCATCAACATAAAAGTCTCCTTCAGGAAAGGTCTTGGTGAGATCTTTGTGTCTCACTGACCGGCGGCAGAGGGATATTCATAATTGGTAGGAGATTTCCTTTAGAAAAAAGTCTTGGTGACTTCTTCATGTATCACCGACTAGCGTGTAAGGAGTGGGCGCTTCAGTGAGAGTTGTTCCTTTGGCGAGTGGTCTTGCCAAGTGTCTTGAGTCTTGTCAACCACTAATGAGGGGATACATCTAGGTGAGAATTTTGCAGTGGGGAGATGCCTTTGTGAGCGCTTCGGGTCTCATCGACAAAGCATAAGGAAGGATCTATCAGTATGAGGTCCTGCAATCTTGCTAACCCAAAATGTCCTATCGACATATTACTTCATCAGGGAGAGAACAAGATTGTCACGGTGACAAAAGTGGGCTTATGGAGGTTTCTCGATGAAACTTAAGATGTCTATGAGAGGTCTCCCCAAAATGAAAAGATGGGAAAAAGGTTACATGCCTTCAGCATAAAGTCTGGCTGACGTGCTAGAGTCTTGGTGACACAGAAGAGATATCACCATAGGTCTGCCTGAAAGAAGAAGGCCCCAAACAAAGTTTCAGTTCGATGATAATTTTTCCTTCAACAGGAGATCTGGTTGATAAGCATGGTGTCTCACCGAGAGAAGGACTTTTCCATGTGGTCTTGCTGAAAGAATGTAGTCTTTCCGATAGGTTTTGCAAGCTCGATATGACTTCTACAGCTCGCCGAAATGTCTCACCGATTGACACATGCCATGCCGATAACTGTTGGAGGATGAAATCACATTAGGGAGACACTGATGGTGTCTCACCGACATGCAATGTTGTTTGGATCACCTTTGATCACCTGAGAAGCTTGCATGGCATATGCCTGACCAATCAGAGGAAACTAAAAGAGTGACTCATTGGCCCAGTTTGACTAATTGACTATTCTTGTGAAGGAAATATGCAGAATACAAATGACGTATTCATTCTGAGATCATGAGCTAATGGATCAAGTTGGATGATGATGTTCAGACCTAAAGGGAGGCCCGATGATGCTTCCAGAAGGCAGTCAATGTGCAGAAAGGTCTAGGACATGAAGGAGGCTGAAGGAAAGAAGCAACCATGACTCATAGGGACAATTGTAGTGACCATTGATGGTGATAGATCAGTATTAATGGTGATATTCTAGAACATTTAAGGTGGCCCTAATGGTGTTCAAATATGGACACGGAGACAGAAGAATTAATGTTACAGCTACCAAAAGATCTAAAAGGCTTCTACCGAGGGCATAAATCCTTCATCAGCATGGAGAGTGGGGCTTCACATTGAATGCAGTATTGACTCTCCTCAAAAAGATCTGAGGGCCGACCCTCCTATAGTTAGGAGATATTTTATAAAAAACCCTAAAATAGTAGCCAGTGCATTCCTTTCTTGTACATTCTATATATATGGCATTTGGGCCTCTTTGTAAGGGTTAGACAGTTAGGGTTAGAACTAAAAAATGTTAGAAGTTAAGAGCAGCAATAGAGTAGGAATTTTCTGAAGCAGGAGGAGATATAACTACATCCTGATTCTTTGTAATAGGAGCTTCTTTTGTCTTCTTAGTTTGTAGTTAGATTCAATAGGAACCAATAATGTATCTTTTTAGTTTTCTCAATATAAATGGAAACAATTTGGAGTCATAGATTTTCTATACATTGGTGATTGTGCCATCTTTGTAAGTGTTGCTTATCTGTTTCACTAACAATAGAAGCAGCCAGATTATAATCTACTTCAGATTGTGTTTCAGAATGGTGTTTGTCTTGAGTTAATCATTTGATTTGAGAATCTTTCAAGGATTGAGGTCTTACTTTAATGTTTTATTTAAATGATAACTTGTAATCTATTATTGAAATCAACACTGTAAACAAATGAAACTGTGTGCCAATCACAAGTTAATTTTGTTCTATAGTTTTAGTTTAGGAAATCCTTGAAAGATAAAAAGTCTGGATAAGATAGGTGAATTATCATTATTTTCTATTTTAAAACTCTGGTCTATCTTTTTATGTTTCTTTGAAAAAACCCCAATTAGAGTAGGTTTAAATTCATGCTTGATCTTAGAACAATCCAAAAGCTCACACCAATAGGCCCCTTGAATATTACTGCTACATTGACCACTGAGGGACATCAACACAGTTGAGAACCAACTATAAAGACCTTGGGAGCTAAGATATCCATGTGTTATCTCTCTTTCAGGAGAAACAGAATAGCAGTATTTTGTTTAACTGTTGTTGTTCCATTTCGACCGTCAACAGGTGGCAATGCTTCCATTAGGAAGATCGGTAAAATGATCTAGGGCTTGTCCACCTAAGATTTTAAGTAGTCTTAGAATATACACATCACACTAGTAGAAAAACAACAATAAATGACTAAAACTACTACTACAAAATTGCATATAAATGACTAAGCTTGGTCATGTGACCTTTAGTAGTTTATTTATAGTCATTTATAACACAACCAAATTTATGACTAAACATTTTTTAGTCATTTATTGGTTGTTTTGATTGATAAATTTGGTAGTATATTTAGTTATTAATTTAGTTATTGATTTAGTCATATAAATGACTAAGATTGGTCATGTGACCATTAGCGATTTATTGCTAGTCATTTATAATGTGACCAAATTTATGACTAAACCATTTTTAGTCATTTATTGGTTGTCTTAATTGATCAATTTGGTAGTATACATTGATTTTTGTCAACTAGTAGTATATTTAGTTAATTTAATTGACATTAATTAGTAATATATTTAGTCATTTTATTTAATTGATTTTCATCAGTTGGTAGTAAATTTAGTCATTTTAATTTTTAATTTCCATCATTTGGTAGTTTATTTAAACGTTTTTGTTCACTAATTTCTACTAAAAAATGCTAGAAATGAGATAAATCTTTTAAGGTTTAAACATAAAACACAATAAAACATAATCGATCATTCATTTGCACATAATGAAATAACTATTAAGAAGGAAAAATACTAAAATTTAATTAAGAAAAGGTGTTCTTATAATAGATACAAGACTTAAATATGTGTATTTGCTTTGAAAAATGTGTTACAAAGTGTATTTCTCAATGTTGTGATTGAGAGAACTGAATGAACAGGTTTTGTCTGAGTCTTCATTCAATGAATAGACTTCAATGGAAATTTGTCCTCTACAATGCATAAACTGCCCCCATGACTATCCATGCAAACTTTGATTAGTAACACTTTTCACATCATGCACTTTGAAGGTTATCTCACTTGACATTATCATGGTAGCTTCGCCCTTTTCCTTTGATCCTTTGTCTTTTCAAGAATCACTATGGACTAGCATCAAAGATCCTACTCTCTACCTCGATAGACTGCTCAATACAAGTCAGATCTATACTCTCACCTTGAAACACTTATCCTTTTATGCCAATCAAGATCTCATCAACCTCCTCTACCACTTATACATTGTAGAAGGCTATCATTTTATATAAATATTGCATAGCTTTTCTCATTAAACTAGATGTCACCTTTTCAATGTAAAGCCTTCATAACACCAACATGATAGAGTTTCATGCATACTATGGCTTTCATGGGGACTTTACACTATCAACTCATACCACAAGGCTTAAGCATTTTATGATTTTCCCTATCTATTTACTATGACTGTGATCAAATGTTTTGGTATTATCATCTTACATTCCTTCAAGTCCCTTAATTAACTATCATGCATCCTCAACTATCCTTTTGAAACAAATATTTTTGTCACCTCTTCCACCTCTAGAGTTTTTGTACTTAAAAGTAGAGAGACAAAGATCAAAACTTCATTCAAGAAGAAAACCTTGAGATTTCAATGTAAAAGGAGATTAAAATCTATCAAAGGGGATTGTCCTAAAGGTAAAAATTAGAAGAAATGGGTTCACCACCAAGTGTAAACTTGGAAAATACAAGATGTTTGAAAACACATTATGAAATATAAAAAGACCTAGAGAATGACCTAGAAATGCAAAGAAATCCAAACAGAAAGGAAAAGATGTAAATGATGTGCACTTGGAAATGTGTTGAAGAATGGAAATATCTTTGAAATTCTGAAATTGCTGATTTTTAGCCCTAGTGGGAGTCATTCGCCATTCTGCGACTCATATGCCACTACTAGGGGATGAGTCTTGTTTTGTTGAAAAGTGTCCTAGGAGTAGAATCATGAACTGGAACTTTGCAAGCCTCTGAAGATGGATGAAATAAGAATTTTCCCACTGATTTCATGTAGATTGGATGGATATTTTTCCCTATATCTAAATTTCCATGAGTCTTGACAACTTTGACAACATTTGCAATTTTATCATTTTTGGCATTTCTTTTTCAATCTACAAACCCACAATCACATATTGAAGAGGGGGAAACTTGTTCATTGTTAGAGGATAGGGGTTTATCTTGGTCAAACCCCTTTTAGGTAATTAAACCAAAATTATAAAATAAGATAGTGAAACATGAATATGAAGTAATGCAATTAGAAACTTGCCATGATGATGAATCTTGAATTTCTACAACAATGGATGAAGAATCTGCCCTTGAATGCCTTAGAAAGCTATCTTGTTGCCCTTGTGAAGACTTAAAATGCTAAACCCTAGTTTTCTTGACTTGAGATCATGATGGATAAATGATTAGGGGTGAAATGAATAGAAAAACCCTATATTTATGTATAATTATTCCCTAATTCCTGAAGATACTACATCACAAGCCAACCTTAGGTCTTAGAAAATAAAAACCCGCCAAAATTTTGAATTTATTTTGATTTTTGACCCAAACGAGACTCATCCTCCAGTAGTGGCATATGAGTCTGAGAATGGAAAATGGGTCCCACTCAAGGAATTTTAAGTGGGTGTTGAAAATTAAATGTATTAGTTGATGTTTAATGGGATTATTTTCAAAAAATATACTTAAGTAAGGCTTGTAAGTGTAAAATGGGGCCAATTAAAGCATAAAAAAGGTCAAATTATTGATGACAAGCCTAGAAAAGTGTGAAATTTTCTTACAACACTTTGAAATAAGGCTTGGTAAGTGATAAAAAGAGGTTATTTAGGTGAAATATATTAATAAGATCCTAGAAAAGTGTGAAGGTGTTATATAGCACTTCCACAAGGCATCATAAAATTCTTATTATTCATAAGGGCCCAAGACCTAATGTGAATGTGTTGACCACATTAAAACACTTAATCAAGGAAAAAATAAGTCAACATCCACAAGAAGGACCCAAATGAGCATGAAAATGTCCAAAGATACATTTTCTATGCTACATTTAGCCCCCACTTTAGTGAGAAAATGAACTTGCTTCAAAATCACATTAAAGTAGATGTTCAAATGGATCCAATCGTACAAATGTGGACAAAAAAGGATGAAAAAGATCATAGGTGTTTGCACAAGCCCCTAGGATCCAAGATCCTAATTCAAACCGACATAAGCACAAAAGGACACACACAAGGTGAATGACTTGTAGCAAAACAAGATATGCAATCATGTAATGGCAATAACTAGAAAGGAAGAGAAGTAAAAATGAGAAAAAATAAAAGGTGGATCAAGCTTCGACCATTTTTCCAACATGATGTGGATTAGATCTTGGTTGTTTGTCCAAAAATGCATACTCACTTTGAGGTGATGAAACTCTCGGCTGTCTGCAGGGTGAGATGTCCTAAAAGGTGAGAAACATACACTCATGGCTAGTATGTACTCACGCACATGCAAGTGGCTATGGGGAAAGTCATGCCTCAAAAAGGGATTCCCACTCAACCATGCTAAAGTTATGATCTTGATAACTTTTATAAGGAACCATAATGTAAATGATTTTGTAAATTCTTTTGAATTCCATGTATAGATTTTGTTCAAGGGGATTTTTCTTTATTCGTGCAAGGTCTTCTTCTTAGGGAACATTGTGCCTAATGTCTCCAAGAGAGGACATGTAAAGGTGTCAGATCATTTCCCATGGGATGCCTCATTCATATCATGTCATGTTAGTAGATTGTGCACTCTTGGATGGCATCAAACCCAATGACACCACCAAGAAGAGGACACATCACAAGAAAACAAAAATCATGCCATAAAATTTGCAAAAAGATGTCTATGTATGCCCCCACTTTAAAGTGGTTGCTACACCATCACTGTGAGCAATTGCTTTAAAGTAGCCAATGAAAAATGAAAGAATACATGAGATCCAACTTGTAAATTCCTATGCAAAGTCATATGTGTAGACACATAAAAATGACCTAGGCCTGCAAGCTTTATTTTTAACCTTTTTCTTCTTAGCATAATTAAGACATTTTAATTATGTCCTTGGTCCACTTTCGTCTATTAATTAAATAATTCATAATTATTTAAGTAATTCATGTCTCTTTATTCTTCATGATTATTAAATAAATAAATTTTATTTATTTATTTAATACATCACTAATTGCCTAAAGTCTTCCCATAATTAAATAAATTTCTTAATCTATTTAACTATATTTATTCTTTATGTCTTCTTGATTATTAAGTAAATAAATTTTGTTTATTTATTTAATATGTCACTAATTCTTAAGTATTCTTATAATTAATTAAATTCTTTAATTTATTTAATTATCGGTCACCTTCTCTAATTAAATAATTATCTTTAATTATTTAATTATCTTATTTGACATTTCCCTCTTTTAGTAAATAATTTAAATTAATTATTTACTATCATCTACTCCCACCTTTTGAATTAAATTAATTTTTAATTCAAAATAGTCTCTTTCTTCCAAAAATTAAATAATTTCCATTTATTATTTGATTTTCTAGCCACCTCTTTTTCTGTGCCAATTTTATCTCTTGTCACATGCATTGCCAACCCTTGATTTGATTTTCTAAAAATCAATCTTGTCCATAAATGTTTAATTTGACTTAATTTTTCCCTAACCCTAATTGTGGGTTGTCAAATTGAATCTTGTCCATTGATTCTAGGGAATTTGTCAACTTTTGATCTTGGCCATTCACTCAAAATTGCATTTTCTATAAAATGGCAATTTTGGTCTCATTTTGTCATCTCATGTAGTCTTGTTTTGTCATCTCATGTCATTTTACAATCTCAAGCTATCTAGACTTCATGCTCTTGCAATCTTGTCATCTTGCATCATTGTCATTTTGTCATAGGCCTATTTACATCTCATTTAGCATAATTAGATATAGTTTAGATCCTTACTAGTTGCATTGTAGCTTAGTATTGCATGTTTTCATCTCAAATCCTTCAACATTTTCTTAGGGATTGTCATTTTCATTAGATTGCACATCATAAATCTGAGGGCAACATCATATTTGTAGCAAGTTGAGAAGGTATAATGAAGGTTAGCCATGGAGAATGAAGACATTTTGGTGAGATTGTTTCATTTGTTTTCATTTTTTTCCTTTGCACTTCAGTATCACTTTGGCTTCTTATGTTAATGCTTTAATTTGCTAACCCTAGGAAAAATTCCCTTAGTTACATTGGTGAACCCAATGCCAAAATCATGCATATTTTGTTTTTCCATACGACATTTTTCTATTTTGTAGGTACAGGTACAACCGCAACACATTTGCTTTGCATAATGACCCATATGATATTTCATGATGCATTCATTGCTTAGAATGACACATTTGCTCTATTGTGATGCATACGCTTTGCATAGCGACACATTTTCTTGGTCATGACGCATTCGACTTGCATGTCACTACATTTGTCTATCACACTCTAGAATGCAGAACCAAGTTGCATTTTTCTAATAGATTCCAAAACATAGAGCTGAGCCACATTTACTGTATAGAACAACGCAATCACTCTGTTGTGACACATTTGTCTGGTAAAATTCCACTCTCGGATTTTTCTAGATTTGACTTGATTTCTTTTTGCATTCTACTTTTCCTTTCTGCAATCTATAGTTTAGGAATTTTTTGATTACTAATGAGTTGTGGCAGCATATGGCTTTGAGTCTTTCGTGGGTACAAGACATCTTCTTTGAAACTACTAACTTGTGGTTTTGTAGGTTTGATTGTCCAAGGCTATCATTTTTGAAACATTGTGTTTGTTGATTTCTAGATTAGAAAACACTTCAATTGGTGCACTAAAAAGAACATTGCTTATCCTTAAATCTTGATTGTGTTTGGGGTGGTAGGTGATTATGCTCTCACCTTGTGAAAACTAGGTGATTAAAAAACCAGACCCATCCATTTTTGTTTACCTTGATTCAATAATCAAAGTATCCTCTCCCCTTACATACTTGTGTGATCTTGGGTGTAAGAGAAATAGTTATTGACTCTAGAAGTTGGGCCTTCCTTGGTGGGAAAAAGTACTCACCCCAAGGCAACTCAAACTGATAACTGAGCTCTTTGGCTGAGCTGCCCCCGACCGGTAAATAAATGTGAATCCTAAGGGAAAGCCTAGGATTACGAGTGTGGATGTGTCATACGGACCAAGTACCACTCCCAAAAACCTTGTTGAGCATAACCTCTTCAAGCTAGAGTGCCTCCTAAATGGATCTTAATCTTATGCCCCATGTATAGCCACTCGAATGGGGTCTTGAACTAAACACCTTCGTGTAGTAGCCAAAATCCTTCTATTCACTAGCACAACAATGGTCTTTTTGAAGGAATCCACATTCTCACAGTTCTTAGTAGAGGTGATCAACCTTTCAGGGGAGATTTATGGGGGTTGGAAGCTTGGTTGGCCTGAGAAGTAGTGCACTCTAAGGGGGAGCCTATGCAGCCAAGCTTCTGGATTCACATGCTAAGAATAAGTGTGGTTGGGGAAACCCATGTGGAATCTAGCGAATATTGTCCTGGCCTAACCTAGGATTGTGCTTGTCTCAATTGTGTTTGATTAGAGACAAAATATTGTGTTTTTCAAGCATTTTCAGACATTCAAACAAAAAAAAATTCACTTTCAGATCTAGAAACAAATAGTCAACCTGAAACAACTCATAATTTTGACCAAAATTGCAAACAAATCATACATTTTTTCATTATGCACCACATCCACTACAATGCATTGGCTCTATTGTACCGCATTCACCTTGTAGAACACCGCATTTTCCTATTTTGCACTACATTTGTAGTACTGAGCCGCATTCACTTTCTGTAACACCACATTCAGTGAAACCAAGCCGCATTTGTTGTATTGTGACACATCTATGACCTAAAATGATGCATTCGCTTGACAAAAACAAGACTCTGTCACATACTAGAAACTGAAGTCAAACTTCTCCAAACTATTTGTAAACATCTTTTTCTAGAAGCATTATGTCAAAACCATATTAGAGAATTGCTCAAATTTCTCATTTCTTGCACACTTTAGCTTGCATCTTACCATAGGATCATCTTTGCAAATTTTAGTCTCCTCATTAGGCCTCACCATTTTCATTTTCAGTCATAAACCAACACCTAGGTCCTCATTTCACTTGCATATTTTGGATTAGGACAACCTTACCATACTTTGCAAAATCTTGACTTTCAAAAGTAGGTTATCATTGGACTTAGTCATCATTATCTTCTTTAGTCATTGTCCTTTTGTGAGACTTTTCCAACTCAAAAGTCTAGTTAGGAAACCTCACTTGTCATTTTGTCCTTGTCATTTAGTCCTTCAAACAAGTCCTTTGATACTCCAAAATTGAGACATAGATCAAGCATAGGGTGGTTAAACAACCCTCTTCCAAATCATTTAGACCTTTGCATTTACATACTTTAGACATTCAAATCATTTTAGTCCTCACCTTGCATATCTTATCCTTAAAAGTATAAAAATATTGTCATAACATTCATTATTGTCCTCATTTGGCATCTAGACTTGGCATTGGTCATTTCCTTAGTCAACATTTTCATATTAGTCCTCATTGTCACCTTGGCATTTGGCATCCTTTCTTGAAAATTTTATCACCTTGCATTAGTCATTTCTTTTAGGAAAACATCATTATCACCTTGCATTGACATTCTCCCAAAAATGAAAAAAAAAGAAAAGTGTCATAACTTGTCATCCTAGTCTTCATTGTCCTTTGGCATTAGTCATTTTCTTTAGACAACATTGTCATATTGCACTCCTTGTTATCAACAAATCCAAAAAACATAGTCTTACATTGTCATCCTTTATCAAAAAGACATAAACATAGGATAGCATCATCCTTGCATTTAGTTGTTATTCTCATCACCCTCATTTGTGCAATTCCCTTTTATGGTGGAAACTAGGCTTCAAAGAAAGAGAATACAAATGAAAAACTTTGTACAAGATTCCAATCCCAACATCAACAATAAAAATTATGACATAAACCAAAATTGGACTTTTTTCAACCCATTTAGCAACATGAACATACAATATTTCATGAACATGCAATCTTCATCACAAAATTACTTTGAACCATTCATGTAAAGAGACCAACATGGATGAGTATACGTAGAAGATTTAGAAGCTGCAACGCAAAATCCTTAAATAGCCTCCTTTGCAAAAGAATGTCTTAAGTGGCCCTCAAAGATATCTTGCCATGCTCTTAGACCAAGGGGTTGAGTTACTACATGCCTTGGACATTAACACTTTGAGACCAACATCACTCGACCATAATGTCAACAATACAAACAACATACCCAACACTAGTCAACCTCAAAACAATACAAGCAATACTTCCAGTGGTGTTACCTTGCAAATTGCCATAAGTACCATTAATGCCACCTCCAATGACACAAACAATCAAAACAATTCCAATTCAATCAATGCAACATCCATTGGAGGGATAACAACCATGTCACAAGCCATGACACAATCAATGCCAACAATGTCAACAATATCGTCTCAATCAGTTGGTGCCACCTTTGGGTCCTCATCAATGGAGACAAAATCTTAAAATTCTCTATTTGGAACTTCATCTAGTGCCATGGGTGCCTCATCGTCAAATCCTTTCATTGGTACCTCATTCAATCCCTTTGGAGGAAGTAAATAATGTGTCTTTATTCAAGAACCACAACCAAATGTTAACACATTATCAAAATTTAATACCAATATTTCCCAAGGGAAAAACAAGAACATTCCCCATGGAAAATTCCAATAATTTGGACAAGGTAATTCGAATACGCAGCACATGACAACATTTGGACACCCAAACATTCATGGTCAACATATTCCCCAAATCTTGACTCAAATGGCTGGAGGGCACATTTTGACATATTCACACTCACCAACAAATCCCTAATCCAAACTTTCAATACCAACAACATGCAAACCGAAGCACATCATACATCTCGAAACAACACGTCCCACAACAAAACACCAACATCTTTTCACAACAAATGGGGACCCATGCGATACCTATCACTCCCATGTGTGAAGGAAAAAATAATCCCATAATCAATGCCTTGAGAGCTCAAGTGGCTCACTTACAAACGACCATAGAAAACATGCAAGTGTCTAAAAAGAAGTCACACATGTCATATGACCTATGCTTATACCCTTTTGACACAAATTTGTACATTCCACCATTCCCTCTTGGATATGTGGTACCACATTTTACCAAATACAAGGGCAAGAAAAATCCTGTTGGACACATTCAAGAATTCATGACTAACTGTATGGAAATTTCCTATGAACAGACTTACTTGATGATACTTTTCTCTAAGAGTCTTATAGGACCTACACTTGAATGGTTCTCCACTCTAAAAGGGATAAAAACATGGGACAAACTTAAATACAAATTTGTGAAAAATTATGTGTATAACATTGACATGGACACCTCCATCACTAGCTTATGCAATCTTACATAAGAGGATGTTGGTGAAACATTTATCCCATTCTTCCAAAGATGGAGAAGTCTAGCAAGTCACTGTCACATTGACATACCTAAGAAAGAAAAGGTTGACATGTTTGTTCAAACAATCCTAGGTCCATTGAAATATGTATTGCAAGTTCATTACTGCACAACCTTCATAGACCTAGATGAAAAAGGCATCCATGTTGAGAAATCCCTCATTGCTAAAGGGAATTAAAATATGGTCCTAAAAACACAAATGCAAATCTTCCTGCAGACAAAAATAAGTACTGGGTCAAAAATAAACATGTTACCAATGATAGTGTTGTTGATGCCTATGTTGTGAATGCAATGGGACTAATGCTTGCTATTAAAGGAGCTCATCCACAAAACAAACCAACAACAATACTGACACCCCCCATCAATAACCAAAATGGTCAAAATAGTGTAAGTCAAGGACAACCCTGCTAGATAAGACAATTCTTGAAAAGACGAACATACAATGCTTTAGGAGAGACAATTGAAGACATCCTTAAGAAGCTCCTTCAAGATGGTCACATCACACTTTAGGATCCTAATCCATATGATACAGGGAAGTTTAAACCATCATTGTGGGATGATAATTCTTTTTGTGACTACCATCGGGCTAAAGGGCATAAAACATCTTCTTGTCGAAAGCTAAGGAACATTGTACAAGACCTCATTGAAAATTGAGTAATTGAGGTGGGTGGGCCACAATTTACATCTAATGTAGACCATACCATTCATAAGAACCCACTGCAAGACCATGGTTCTAATAAAGCCTCCACATCAAGTCCCAAGACTAATAACAATCAAGCCAATTATTCTTGCACTACATTTGATTATTTGGGAGGAACCATCAATAATAATTTATGAATTGATGACAAATATGTCAATACCATAACTATCAAAAGAGCACCTAAATGCAATGCTACTACCCGAAGCAGAAAAATCACCATAGCTAGTCCACCTCCTTGGCAACCAAAAATTACAATACCAAGTCCATCCAAAAGACAACCATAGTCAAGCCCATCTGCAAAGTAGTCCCAATCTAAGAGTCAATTTAACCTCATTATCCAACTAGGCAAAACCCCTGCACAAATATCCATACTCGAGTTGCTTCGTATTTTGCCCATGCATAAAGCTATAGTTGAGAAAACCTTGCAAGAGTCCGTTGTACCTTAGGACATTAATGTAAACTAGTTTGAGGCCATGGTGGGTTATCTCACTACACCCCATCATGTAACATGTTCAGACCAAGATTATTCATCACCAAAGTCCAACCATAATGATGCATTACACATTGAGGTTTTCATCCATAAGCATAAGGTCAGATGAGTTTTAGTAGATAGTAGAGCAGGACTAAATATATGCTACTTAAAACTAGTTAAGGCTCTAGGCTTTTCCAATCCTTGCAAGGATGTGACAAAGAGAATAGTCATAAAAGCGTATGATGACAAGGAATGTTCCTCCTGAGGGGTTATCACTCTCCCTATCAGAGTTGGACTAGTCATTATAGACACAACATGACAAGTCCTGGATCTAGAGTTACCTTATAACATTTTTCTTGGCCAACCTTGGATTCATGCCCTTAAAGTTGTTCCATCCACCTACCACCCATTCCTGAAGTTTCCCTTTGACAACACAAAAATCACCATATATGGAGACCCGGATCCTTTTCAATATTCTACCAACCTAAGGGGTATTTAAGAACATCAAGTTCCCATCAACTGAGAAGCTCCTAGCTCTTCTTCTTCTAAATTCATTAACCCATCCATACTCACATCATCATCCACATCCACTCTGTCTACATCTTCCACCATGTCATCATCTTCATCACTTCGTAAGGATGAGTCCACTGTCTAGGACCTAGGCTATGGAGAATTCATACTAAATATGACATATAGTATCACAACAATTCCAAAGTCTCCTAAGATCTATGGTCGGCCATGTTTCAAAATGGAACTTAAAGAAATTTTCAAAGCTCTGCCAAAAAAAGTTTTCATAAAATGGGGAGAAATGAACAATGAGGACATTGCCAATATAACAAGATGGCTTTATAAAGAAATGGAAGACTTACCCCCATTACCAGTTAAGATATATAGCAAAGGATATGACATGATGAAGGCTAAATGCTACAATGGAACTAGTGGCCTTGGAAAAAGTAAAAATAGGCAAAGAGAGCCCATAAAACCTTCCAAATGACCAAAGTTTCTTAGGTTGGGGTATGGTCTACCCGAAAATGATGATCGATGTACCAATGGAATTTTGAGTGAGAGCGTGAATGCTTCAGGAAGTATTGAGACTATTGAAGAATCCCTTACTGAAACTGACTCCCATGAGTGGGAATATGGCTCCCAATGATCCCTAATTGACTATTCTCTTGATGACTTGTTCCTTGAACCTAGAGAACTTATCTCTAAAAAAATATTTTGGAGAACATTTAAAATTGATACAAATGACAATCTGAAGATCCCAAGGAAACAAGAAAGTTGGGATAGGCTCTTTAACCCAAGGAATAATGACAAACTTGAATCATTTTTCGGTCCTATTAGCCATGCAACCAACCTATCTGCCTAACCAGCTAGACTTAATGACCATCATTAGGACTCATTCGAGTTATCACATGACACTAACAACCATAATGATAATCCTTTTGTCCCTTATTTTGACAATGAGCATGAGTCAAGTGAAGGAGAATATTGGATAGAATCTGATTGGGAATTAGATGATGAAAACTTCATTTTCAATGTCTCTAAATCCATCTACATTCTTTATGAATCCTCCCCACAATTGACCAATACTGATGATGGTATCTCCTTAGTCTACCCACAACTAATCGATTGGGACCAACAAGGCCTACTAGTCTTGGACATATTTCAGAATGATGAGGCCATTGTAGAATTTATGGGACTATGTGAGGGAATACCTAGTGGTGATCACAAGGTTGTATTTTCTATTGACCTAGATTGTGCAACCTAGTTTAGGGAGACTACTCCATCCTATAGTCACAAAAATAAAAATAAAAATAAAACAAAAAATGAAATGTCTTTAGGTGAAAACATAAAGGAACTTTTTGATGACAAAAAAAGTAAAAATAAAGGACATATCTATAGGTGAAAACCTCTTCGAGGTGCACAAAGATGGAGAATTGGACTTTCTTCCCATGACTCAAGAGAAATCAACAATATTCATAGAGGACACCATAGAAGTCAACATATTGACAACAGAAGAGCCCAAAATGGTCCTCTTTGCGGCATCCCTGACATAAGAAGAGAAAATTGAGTTCCACAAATTCTTTACAGAGCTAGTTTTGTGCCATTTTCCACTACTAATAGATGCTAAACTAGTAAAACAAAAGCTGTGAAAAATGCATCCATAGATCACCCTATTAGTCAAAGATGAACTCAAGAAACTGCTAGATGTCAGATTCATATGGTCTATTGACTATGCTAAATCAATATCCAATCTTGTACCAGTCATAAAACCAAATTGTCAGATCCATGTCTACACAAATTTTAGAGACTTAAACAAAGCATGTCCAAAAGATGAGTTTTCGTTGCCAAACATAGATATCATAGTCTACCTCATGGTAGGATACAAGATGATGTCCCTTATGGACAGTTTCTCAGGCTATAATCAGATTTGTATTACCCTCGAAGATCAACATAAAACAACATTCACTTGCCCTTGGGGTACATACTATTGGAATTTCATGCCTTTTGGTATTAAAAATGCAAGTGCCACATATCAGAGAGCTATGACAATGATATTTCATGACAAGATGCACAAGATAATGGAAGATTATGTGGATGACCTTTTGGCTAAATCTTTGACAAGAAAAGATCATTTGAATGTATTAGAAAAAATCTTCAAGAGACTAGAAGAATACAAGGTCTGCTTGAATCCAAAGAAATGTGTCTTTGGCATCACGTCAAGCAAGCTTCTAGGATACATAGTTTCCCATAGGGACATTGAGGTCAATTCAGCCAAAGTGAAAGCAATATTAGACATGCCTCCTCCAAAAGGGATAAGCAAACGTAGAACATTACAAGGTAGGTTACAATCCATTCAATGATTCATAGTGTGCAATTGGCCGACAAGTGTCAGCCATTTTAGTATCTTCTACGCAAGGGTATCCAATTTGTGTGGACAAATAAATGTCAGTAAGCCTTTCAACTAATAAAAGATTATCTATTTTCGGGCATGTGCAGGATCATGATGGGCCAAAAAGTGGCAATATTATGGGTATTTGTAGGGTATGTGGCTGACAACTTTTTTTTTACCCAAAATTGGTGAAACACAAAGAGTTTTTAGAGGATATTCTTAGCTTTCCACCAATATAAATTATGCTTTAATTTGAATTTAATAAATAATTATTATTCATTTTCTATTAGAATTACGACTAAAGTCCTGATCGGTAGACTAATTCAAAAACATCTATAACTTTCAAACAGTATCACATTTTTTTAATTTGTAACATGCGTCACATTCTATGATTCATACTATAGGATTAAAAAAAGAAAAAATTAAATTTTATGAAGTTTTGACCAAGTTAAGGTGTTGGTATCTGAGGGATTTTTATATTTTTTCGTTGCTTAATAAAAATTCATAATTAATTATTTGCTTGGAAAAATTAAGAAAAATATGCATCACATCCATACATGGAGTCCTCTACTTATGTATAAAATGTACCAAAAATATTATCATTTTATTATGGTTAGGGTGGTCAGACAGACACCTACTTATTTTTTCCCTGAAATTTAAGTACTACTACATTGAAATTTCAATTTTTTGCCAAATAGATTTTATTTATTTTTAAATAAACCTAGTAGTTTAGAAACTACATTCAATTCTCTACAGATTCTATTCTTACATAATTTTGAAATAATATAGATAACTTATTCAAATTTTTACGTCAAGTTGCCTAACACTGATTTTTTTGAATTTTTTGCCACTTAAGGGCTTGTTTTATCCATGATGATCCTGCACATACCCTTTCGCCACCTATTGAAGGTAAACCTTTGATTCTATACATTTTTGCAACAACCTCAGCACTTGGGGCATTATTGGCATAGAATGACCACAAAGAAAAAGAACAAGCCATATACTACATTATTCAAACATAGTTGGGTATGAGTTAAACTATGCATCCATTTAATGTGCATGTCTAGCAGTTGTCTTTACTGCTCAAAAGCTAAGACACTATATGTTGAATCACATGACATAGTTGGTAGCAAAGATTGACCCCCTGAAGTATTTTTTGAGTCACGCAACACTGACAAGATGTCTAGAAAAATGGGTCATGATCTTGAGCAAGTATGACATTCAATATGTGGAAAGAAAAGCCATAAAAGGACAAGTGATAGAAAGCCAACTGGAAGATGCACCTATACGAACTAATCATCCATTAGTGGCAGACTTTCCAAATGATTCCATATTCCATACAAAACCTAAGTCACCTTGGAGGCTATACTTTGATGGGTCTCATACTAGTCATAGTTTGGGGGTAGGAATATTGTTTATCACACCACAGGGAGACTCCATCCCTAAGTCATTCTGCATAGCATTCCCATTCACAAATAATATTGTGAAATACAATGCACTTGTGACAGGGCTCAGAATGGCCATAAAATGGAAAATCTTCATGTTTATGGAGATTCCCAAATGGTCATCAACCAAGTTAATGACAAATATGACACCAAGGATGAGAAGTTAATGCCTTACAAATAGATGGTTGACAACTTCCAAACATATTTTCACATGTTGAATTTTGAACAAGTTATGAGGGTGTAGAATAAGGAAGTAGATGCAATGGCTACAATTAGATCTCTCCTAGACATCCCAAGTAATGTGCCACAATTTGAGTTTTTGGTAAAACAGTTGTTGGTCCCTACATATGATATCCCAAAATCAGAGATGGTTTGTGAGCTTGTTAGTCTATTTGATATAAGAAATGCAAGTACGGTTCCATAGTGCTTTAAGGAAATTGTATACTTTGATTATAAATTCATATTTTAAACTACTTTTAGTATTGTTTGTTCGAATTTCTTGTCAACTGAAATGCGAAGGTTTCATCTGCGTTTGATAGGAATTATGTAGAAATCCTCTTGTTCATTTTACTTCATGCATGTGAGTCGACAGTGTGTTGCTTTGAGATTTTCCATTGTCATCAAAGCATAAAGGATAGAGGGGTTCTATTAAAAGTCATGTTTGTTGTCCTCGTAGGCATAAATCTATATGGGTATGTTTAGGATCATCATGGAAAAAATAGGCCCTTATGTAGCCAAAAAAAAATTGAGAAAAATCGGTATTAGGCAACTTGATGTAAAAGTTTGAATAAGTTATCTATATTATTTCAAAAATATGTAACAATAGAATCTATAGCAAATTGAATGTAGTTTATAGACTACTAGGTTTATTTAAAAGAAAAAAAATCTAGTTGGTAAAAATTTGAAATTTCAATGTGGTAGTACTTAAATTTCCTGTGAAAATAAGAAGTAGGTAAATCATTCAATCGCCCCTAACCATAATAAAATAATAATATTTTATTATAAGATTTTATATATAAGTAGAGGACTCATGTCCCCGATGTGATGCATATTTTTTGTAATTTTTTCTAGGTAAATAATTAATTATGAATTTTTATTACAAATTTTAAGAAATGTATAAAACCGCATGTCCTAATTAATTAATCTTAACTTGGTCAAAACTTCATGAAATTTTAGTCTTTTCTAATCCTGGCAAGTATGTGAAGCATAGAATGTGACATGATTCAAAAAATGTGATACCATTTGAAAGTTATAGATGTTTTTCAATCAGCCTATCGATAAGGACTTTAGTTGTAATTCTAATAGAAAATGAATAATAATTATTTATTAAATTCAAATTAAATCATAATTTATATTTTTGGAAAGCTAAGAATATCCTCTAAAACCCTTTTCATTTCATTAATTTTAAGAAAAAAAGCTCTGCCAGCCATTATCACACCCTACAAATACCCATAATATTGCCACTTTTTGGCCCCTCATGATCTTGCACATACCCATATATGAAACTACCTTTAGTATTATCTATTCGAATTTCATGCTGAAATGCAAAGGTTTTATCTGCATTTGATAGGTATTATGTAGAAATCCTCTTGTTCATTTTACTTCATGCATGTGAGCCTTGTAGAGTTTGTATTTTTTTGATTACTGCAAAGTGGTCCCATAAAGAGCGCTTTGGAACCAAAATTATATCATATGTGCGATAATGAGGGCTTTTCAACAATGAGTCAATAGTGTGTTGCTTTGAGCTTTTCCGTTGTCATGAAAGCATAAAGGATAGAGGGATTCTGTTAAAAGTCATGGTTGTTGTCCTCGTAGGCATAAATGAAAACAATGGGAGCATAAAGAATGTAGTAAAAACCTTTTTCCTGCCGCCAAGCATAAAAATTCTGTCAGATGTCATCGTTACTGTTTTTGTATCTTGGGGTTATAAAAACTATGTCAAAAATGTTGTAGAATCCAAATTACAATGTTGCCATAGAGCGCTCAAGTAACATTGTTTTTGCTTTTTAGTCCGCTTTGATACAAGAAATGCAAGTAGGGTTTCAAGCAGTGCTTTTAAGGCACGTATACTTTGATTATAAATCTCAGATTTTTAAACTACTTTTAGTATTGTTTATCCAAATTTTTGCTTGAAATGGTTTTGTCTGTAAGATTTGATAGAATTATTGTTTATAAGATGTTGTGACATACATTAATTGGATGTATCTCTATCATCTTTCTTCTTATCAAGATGTGCTAACAACCTTGATTTGTATTTGTCCTGAATGTATCTCGATGCTATGAACAATGAATTCCACTTTGCAGTTACCTTGGTCATCGGGCATAAGCAATAGTAAGCTGCCACATAATGGTAGGTAGATTACAGCATTACGGTTTTCTAGGGCTAGTTTGTTAATTGCCTTTGATTAATAGTTCAAATGTACACAAGGCTAATTGCAATCATTTCTTTCTTTGAATTGCTATGTACTTAAAGGCTAATTAGCAATTGCCTAATTATTTAGATATGGGACAATACAAGGATGAATGAGGAAATATGAACTTGCCTAAATCATCATGAATGATAGAGCTATTGGGTAAAATGCTACATATACTGTGACATTTAAGCTTCAAAGACTGCCAATGAACAGCAAAAGCTTCAAAACTCTCAGTTAACATGTAAAGGGCTGAGAAAAATTGATCTGCTAACTGAATGGGGTCATTTTACTTCAATTATCTAGCACTTATTCTTAATTGTTTAATGCAATCACATGCAACCAAAATTCAGAACAATTAGCATCTATACACACCCATGCATATATACATGCTCTCTAACATATTGATATGCATATGGTTTTCTATCAGCACAATCTTTGAACACTGTCTAGGTACGTGTGCTAGTCTATTAATGGACACTGATAACTAGATAAAATGTATTCATAGACACATAGTTGCACACATGCTTCAATGCATACATGCATAGATACATGCATGGATGTATACATATATACAAGGACACATACATACATGATCACATGCTTACAACTATATCTGCATTCATGTATCCATGGATGCACATTTCCATGTATCAATAGATCCCTTAATATATGCACATATTGAAATGACTACATGGGCCTGGGGAATGAATATTTATGTGGCCTTTACATGATAGCAATGAATCCTATAAATATGCATATATGCATGAAAGCACATAGCCATCAATGAAGCCATGCATTTGCATTTTCACAAGCACTTTAAAACAATCACGATTCACAAAGCCACTCCCATGGGTTCCAAAAATAGGTAAATGCCAATTTACCAATATGAAATATAACTCACAAAATTGAGCTCATATATCTTTAAAAGCAATATGTACAACAATCACAATATGACTAGATGGCTAGCTCGTGCCATCCACAGAAATCATTTAAAGCAAATGTAATAGTAATCTGTTATATACACACATGCATACATGGCAACATAGATACATGCATTCATATATACATAATTACATGTACACATATATACATGCAAACCTGTATACATGGATGCATACAAAGACTATGTTTCATGGGATTATTGAAGAGTTAACTTGCTTTCTATATGTTTCCATATTTTGCATGTGTGCCTATGAGGACAATAACCACAATATTTGACAGTATTCCTCTATCCTTGATGACAGCTCATTGGTTCAAAAGCTCTCTTTATAGGACAGCTATACATTGCCTACAAGACTCAGATGAATCCTTCGTATTTCAAGGAAAGGTTTGAATCAATAACACTTAAAATGATCTAAACTATGATTTTACAATCAAAGTATCCAAATGCATTGCAACAATGCGAAACCCAAGTTCCATTTAAGATGTAGAATGAGAGTAAACAGAAGGGAAAATGCATTTGCTTTAAAGTTTAAACAGCAATTTCAACAGGTTGTCTAGCCATTGTCCAAAATATGGTTTCTATCAACATAGTCCTTCAACCTTCTTTAGGTCTAACTGCTACTTTGTTAATTGACTTTGATTGAAAGGTCAAAATGTGAAATGTGCCAAAGGATAATTATAGACAGCTGTACGTTGCCTCCAAGATTCAGATGAATCCTTGGTATTTCAAGGAAAGGTTTGAATCGATAATACTTAAAATGTTCTAAACTATGATTTTATAATCAAAGTATCCAAATGCATTACAACAATGTGAAACCCAACTTCCATTTAACATGTACAATGAAAGCAAACAGAAGAAAAAATGCATTTGCTTCAAAGTTTCTAAAGCAATTTCAACAAATTGTCTAGCCACTGTCCAAAATTTGTTTTTTCTACCAACATAATCCTTGAACCTTCTATAGGTCTAATTGCTACTTTGTTAATTGACTTTGATTGAAAGGTCAAAATGTGAAATGTGGCCAAGGATAATTATACTTATTTATCTCTTTTAATTGTTATATATTCAAAGACTAATTAGCAATCCAAACAGCCTCGCCTCTAGTCAGATGCCATTAAATGCATTGATTTTGCATTAATGAATTATGCACCTTTAGCTAGTAGTTTTAATCAAAGTATGCATGTGGATTCAGAATCAAACTCTCAAAATTAAAAAAGGTTCATTTTTGAAACGAAGATCTACTTTTGAACCCCAACTGCTTAATTTTTATGAACCATATAGCATATGCCACTCACAATACCCATTTGCAAAGATTGTCCTTGTAACAAAAAGCAACGATATGATTACAAGTACAATCAATATAGTGAGAATCTTGAATTAACCTTTTTCTCTGTCTACTATATGCAATTGTAAACAAAGGAGAAGGTTCATTCTAGAAGCTCACCTTGTACTGCTTGCTTGAAGAATTTGCCACAACTGGGCCGCTACACGACCTCTTTTCTTCCAACCAAAAGCATTGCACCATGTAAAAAGCTTTGATTAGAAAACAAAAACCATGTCTTTGTTTTTTCTAAAAGAATAGCAATATATAGTACTCCTACTGTGATGGATACTAATAGCAAAAACCATTTAAACACTACCAAGCATTTTTCTAGATTCAAGAGACACAAGTATAAATGCAGATAAGATTAACTACACAAACTAATTGCGACAGGTTCTTGGACCACAAATCTTCTAGCAATGAATTTGACTGCTCTTTTGCATGAAGCCTAAAACTATTCTATCAAGCAATATTACT
>VDFB02390329.1:0-14852 GCA_007258455.2 Sequoia sempervirens | reverse complement strand
ACATGAAAATGCAGATTTTAGATGCTTTTCAATTATTTGGGATGCAAAAAAGAAAACTATATGCACTTTCACTAATGCAAAAATTTGAAACCCTAGAATACTAACTAACCAATGCAACATGCAATGTAAAGTTAATGCAAGAAAATATAGGAAATTGAGGAATATAAATAAAGAAATAAAAAATATTTTCAGAAGTTGGGTTCACCAAAATGTAAACAAATATTTTGGCACCTTAATACTCTCTTGCACTTCTAGGGTTTTTCACCCAAAAGTAGAGAGATGGGCCAAAATGGGCAATGCCCACATTCAATATTAATGTGAAGATGGATGAAATGTGACTAAGTGAGATGATATAAATGCAATAAACTAAGAAATAAAATGAATTATTTAAGGAATGCAAGTTGTTTGAAAACACATTGTGAAATGCAAAAAGACCTAGAAATGAAAGTAAACTGCAATATAAATGAATGAAACTAAATGTGTACACCTGAGAACTTGTTGGAGACTAGAAATGACTTTTGAAATGTTGTTGATAATAAAAATTTGGCCTTCAGAGAATCATTCGCCATTCTGGGTGAATTAGTCTCAGATCTGAGAAATTGTTCTAAAGCCCGTTTCAGACAAATGGGTATCCAAAACTAGAGAAAAAAATTTACAAGCCTAGAAGTGGGACTCATTCACCACTAATGGATAATTAGTCCACTTTTTAATTTGTAAAAATCCAAAAGTGGAAACAGAAGCCCTCGGTCTACTCTTCGGTGCTTGACATGTGTTTACCTCCAAAAGTCTAATTTTTGGCACTATAAGTAACTTTTAGTGGATATTTTTCCTTGGTCAACAAGAAGATGTCTTCAAAAACTTTTCAAATTGATCTTTAAGGATTTACAAGCCTTCAATATGCCTAAATCTACAAACACACAAGAAGAGGAGAAATGTTGAATATTAGGGCATGGGGGTTTGCCTTGGTCAAACCCCTTTGTAGGTAATTAAACCAAAATGAAGAAATAATATAATTAAGCATACAATAATGGTGTTAATACCTTCCCATGATGATTGATCTTGATTTTCTGCAATATAATAGATGAAGAATCTACCCTTGAATATCTGAAAAAATGATCTTGAATGACCTGGAATGTTAAAAACCTTGTTTGATTGACTTGAGATGGAAGATAAATGATGAATGCATGATAATATGTGTGGGTATGTGTAGGATCATCATGGAAAAAATAGGCCCTTAAGTGGTGATGAAAATTCAAAAAATTCAGAGTTAGGCAACTTGATGTAAAAATTTGAATAAGTTATCTATATTATTTCAAAAATATGTAAGAATAGAATCTATAGAAAATTTAATGTATTTTCTAAACTACTAGGTTTTTTATTTTTTAAAATCTATTTGGTGAAACTTTGAAATTTCAATGCAATAGCACTTAAATTTTAGGGAAAAATAAGAAGTAGGTGTCTTTCTGACTGCCCTAACCACAATAAAATGATAATATTTTTTTATAAGATTTTAGATATAAGTAAAGGACTCATGTCCTGATGTAATGCATTTTTTTTGTAATGTTTTTCCAACTAAATAATAAATTATGAATCTTTTATTACAAATTTTAAAAAATATAAAAAATTGTATGTGTCACCACTTTAACTTGGTCAAAACATCATGAAATTCATTTTTCTTTTAATCCTATAGTATGCGAAGTATAGAATGTGACACATGTTTCAGATTCAAAAAATGTGATACCATTTGAAAGCTATAGATGTTTTTCAATTAGCCTATCAATCAAGACTTTAGTCATAATTCAAATAGAAAATGAATAATAATTATTTATTAAATTCAAAGTAAAGCATAATTTATATTGGTGGAAAACAGAGAATCTCCTTTAAAAACCCTTTTTGTTTCATCAATTTTGGTTAGAAAAAAGTCATCAACCACATACCCTACACATACCCATCATATCACCACTTTTTGGTCCATCATGAACTTGCACATACCCATGTGTATGAATCATGAGTTATTGTTTACAAGCTTGTACATATATGAAATCCACCTAATTTTCCTGTTAATTTGATCCCTAAGGCCAACATGGAGAAAAATAAAACTTAAAATCCAACTTTTCCCACTTAAACCCTGAAAATGCCCAAATGTGACTCATTTTCCATGAAGGGCAAATGGGTCCCACCTAGATGTGACTCATTCACCCCTAATGGTGAATGGGTACCACAAGGGCCATTTGCTAGCTGGAATGCTAGGAAGTAAGGAAATCATGTTTATATGATGACTATGTCGGTTATTTCAGCAAATTATGCCTCAGGATGCATAATATGGGGCCATAGGGGCCTATTAATGATGATGTAAAGGTTGATTAGGGATTGGGACAAAAAATTCAATGTGAAAGTGTGATTAAATACACTTTACAACACTAAAAAGAGATCCACTTAGGCTAGGAAGGCACAACATCCAATGTGAATGTGTAAAACACATTACAACACTAGATTAACATTAAGTTTAATTCACAATCCTTCTAGATTAATGTGATACTATATTTAAATATATTTTATAATGTTGAATTAGGGAAAAATAGGTCCATTAGACTTAGATGCTTAATTTAAGAGTCTAGAAAAGTGTGAAAGTCATTTACAACACTTTACAACACCTTTACAAGACATCAATGAATGCATTTGCAAGGGTCCAAGATTTAATGTGGATGTGTAAAAAACATCACAACACCAAATCAAGGCCTCATTATGTCCAATTTATCATCAATTACTCACATATCAAACAAGTAAAAAGGGATACTTTTTTCTGTGTCCACAAAATCCTAATGCAATGTTGATGCAAGCCAAATCTAGGATGAAAATGCACTCTAAATTAGAAACTTGGTGTTCTAAATGTAGGTTCACCAAAATGAAATGGTGAAAAAGTGGTTAGGGAGATGCTAGCATATGATTTCAGACATAGAGCATATCAACACACACATTTCCAATTTCATTCAAGGGTAACCTTTGAGATCTCTTTGCAATGGAGAACAAAATCTAGTTAAGGGCTATCCTAGGGGATGAATTAGATCTATTGAGGGGTTCACCACCAAGTTTAAACTTGGAAAAGACAATTAAATGCACAATAAAATGTAAAAAACTAATTGAATGCAAAATAATACTAAATGGAATAGAAAATGCTTGAAACAACAGAAAAAATGATAAAACCGAAAGTGTGCAACTGGGAAACTAAAGGAGGTAGAATGGTGGTCTAGATCATTGAATTTAATCTATTGTCAAGGTTGACTGGGACTCATTCATCAAGCTAGGTGAACTAGTCGAGTTTCTAGGAAAAAGGGTATCCAGATCTATAAAAAATCTCTATCAAGCCTGTACAGTGGGACTCATTCACCACTAATGTGAATCAGTCCACTTCTACTTTTTTGGAAATTTTGAATATGATTATGTGCCTCTCATCCTGCTTTGCTCTTCGTAATTGGTTTTTGGATCCGAAACAAAAGTTTGTGAAATGTAGGTGATCTCCAAGACTCTTCAATGCTTGATGACACTCTTCAAAACTTTGAATGATTTACAACAATTCTCCAACCTTGCTTCTTATGAAATATGCAACCTAGCCCTACAAATCACACATGAAGAGGAGGAAAAATTATTGTGGGGGTTAGTGAATAGGGGTTTTCCTTGGTCAAACCCCTTGTTGCAAATCAATCCTTGAAATGAAATAAAATATGAATGGAGAATGATGAATGAACAAATAACAATGTTGCATCTCACCAAACCCTAGCAATAAGGTGCTTCAATAATACTTTAAATGGCTACAATGGATGTGGTCCTTGACTCTAGCTTGAATGATGTTGATCTTTCTTGAAACACTTGTTTGGATCATGAAATCTACATAAAAATTATTAGCACAATAATAAACATGATGAAAGAAGTCTTTGACATGATTATTGATGCTTGAAGAATGCATATGATTGATAATCTTCCCTTGAATGTTCTTGAATGCTCTTGTGAACTCTCTTGAATGATAGGTGTGATGATGAGTGAAAGAACCTTGTATTTATACTCAATTATGCAAGAATTCTTGAAATTACAACACTACAAGCTGACATTGGATCTTGGAGAATAAATTCCTACCAAATATTTAAATTAAAATTTGATTTTAAGTTAAACGGGACTCATTCACCACTCTGGGAAAATGGGTCCCACCTAAGGGGAATCATTCGCCCAGAATGGTGAATGAGTCCCACCTTAGGAATTTGAGGTGAGTTCTCAAATTTTGGAGTTTTAAATGCTTTTATCAGGATCATCCTCAAAAATACAATTAAATAAGGCTTGTGGATTCAAAATGGGGCCAATTAAAGCATAATAACTCCCAATTAATGATGACAGGCCTAGAAAAGTGTGAAAGTGTGTTACAACACTTTACAACACTTTAAAATAAGGTAAGATTAATGATAAAAAAAGGTTATTTAGGTGTAATTCATTAACAAGACCTTAGAAAAGTGTGGAAGTGAGTTACAACATTTCACAAAACTTAATTAAGGTACCATTTAAATCCATTTAGTTCACAAGGGCCCAATACCTAATGTGAATATGTTATGCATATTACAACACTAAATCAAGTTTAAGTTAAGAGGACCTTTTTCTGTCATTATACAATATGTTGGGATCACCCTTGGAAAGATGCACTAATTAAGGCTTGTGGATGCAAAATAGGACCAAATAAGGCATAATGAAGACCAATTTTATGAAGGAGGGCCCAAACAAGTGTGGAAATGTAAAGGAAGATATTTTTCTACACTATATCTATAATTATCAAATCATACCAAGTTTATGCTAAAAAATTAAACACTCTATATATCAATATATGAAAGAGAAAATCAAAGGGAATAAGAGTGAAATCCATTTCCTCTCAATCAAGGAGAGAAGAAAATATTCTAGGTGAAGGTATTTTCCTCTATATTTCTTTATCTTCCATGTGATTTACCTTAAATATTTTTTTCCCTCCTCATCCTAGTCATCTTCATGTAATATGTATACTTCACCTAATCCACCCATATTCATACATCCATCATATCACCCTACCCCCCATGGCAATATATCTCGATAGACTTTCGATGGTGTCCCCTCGATGTGATTTAATCCTAATCTTTCCCAAAATCCTTTACATATGAGGCATGAAGGTCCTTGTAGTGCACAGATTAGTGATCATATCTTAGTTCCCTTAATCTATAGAAAAAAGAATCCTCCATTATCATTAGCATATCATTTGCATCCATCCATCTAGTATCATCGTGCATCTACCAAATAGAATCCAACATGATCACAACATCATCAAATATCATTTTTTTAAAAAAAATCCAAAAATCCAAAAAATTCAAAATTTAAATAAAAAAATACAAAAATCAAAAAAAACAAAAAGATTAAAAATAATAAAGAGAAATAATCCATCCAATGGTGAAATAATCTTAGGATGAAATCCTCCATGATTCTTATCTTTCCATAGCATAATAAAGTATTATCCATCCATTCATCCATCCATACTAAACCTATCATGGCTTGTCTTGATAATTTATTAATGTCATCCTATCATTCATCAACCATCACTTTCCCACCCTTCCTCATTTTTTCCCATGCATTAGATGTGGAAGTTACATCTACATTACATCAAGGATTACACCTTCTATATCCTTATTTTCTATTTCACATAGGCCTTCAAGTCTCATGCATTTGGAGTCCATCATCTTCACATTCCACCATCATTAATCAATAAAATATTCATCTAGATAATAAATAAACCCATCAACTAATCCCAATCTCTCTTATCATATCCATCCCATGTAAAACATAAAGAAATCATCATCCCAAATCCCATGTAAAATTAAAATTTAAAAGAATCATAATCATGAGCTCCTTAAACTTGGCATTCAGTCAATCTGAATATTGCATCCAAGAAATCCAATCCTTAATTGAAATTATATTAGGCTTATCCTAGTTGTCAAACACTAATCAATCACTATATCCATTTTTTGATAAATCAATCATCATCATATTTATCCAAGCCTTTCTTAAAGGTGATTATTCAAGCTTAAGTAAGAAAATAATCTTTATCCAAGCCTTTCTTAGGTGATTATCTAAGCCTAATGAGTCATCATCATCATAATCATCATCATCTTCATCATCGTTGTCATCATAATCATCATCACATCATCATCATCATCATCATCATCATCATCATCATCATCACCATCATCATCATCATCATCATCATCATCATCATCATCATCATCATCATCATCATCTTATCTTTCGAAAGAGATATGTTGGTTGCATGAGATCATTTGTAGTGAGTCTTTTGTTTTGGTTTATCTTTTGATGTTTGATCTTATCTCTTGAACCATGACTTCACCTACATACAACCACCAAGATCTATCTATATCTTAGCATGTCACAACTAATGTATAATGGGGCATCATATTTATCTTGTATATTATTCTTGTCATTTTTTGAGTGTCAAGTCCTTGCAAAGGTTATCTTGTCACCTTGGTTCTTTAAACTTGGTACATAATTTCCTTTTCTATATAAAATCTTAGGAGTTCTCAATACATAGTGGCATAACCTATCCATCATAATCAAATTATCACCCCTTTTCATCAGCTTCCATCTAAAATCACCTTCCTTTTCATCTCCTTCATCCCCTTTCATATTCCATTTCATTTTCTTGATCCTTATCACCCATCATCCCCTTCTATTTTGAGAGCACACATGTGTTCACCTAACACACATGTACATGCATCCCATCACCTAATCATTATATTTCCTTCTTCATCCTTTTCCATCCTCCCATTGACTGGGGTGTCATATATTTGATCATTATCCTCTCTCATCAACTATGTTTTAATCTTCTTTGATATAATGCCACTTCACAGCATCATATCAAAGAGGAGAAAAATGTAGACACCAAAAATTTGACCTTATGCAACCACACCTAATTTTAGCATATCATTATGTCACTAATGAAACAAATATCTATTATTTATTTAATTATTTCCATCATTTCCTATCTTTATCCTAAATCATTTAATTAAGTAAATATTTATCATTTATTTAATTATTTTCCCTTTACATGATACAATTAGTTAAATAAATATTTTATTTATTTAATCAATTCCTCTTTATCCTCTTTACTTGGTCATCTAATCCTAGCCCTCCATCTTCTTCACAAGGATCATAGCCTAAAATTTTCCTCATATGACAAGTTTTCCCTTCACATGTCTAACTTCTTGTTTAAATTCATTTGATCTAAACACCTCCACAAAAGTCAAACAAAATTTCCATCTTATCCACTCAACTCATTTAACCTCTTAATCCTAGCCATTGCCATGAGGATTTTTGTCCTTATCCCAACCATAAACCTAAACCCTATCCCTCATGTGCCACTTGTCACATGATTTTATATTTGATCCAAAACCTAATCCTCCTTTAACCTTAGCTATCCATCATTAACCATTTGTATTCATTTACTTTGACTCTTAAATATTCTATATCTAGAGGCTCTCACCCTTCATTTTCATCTAATTCTAAGCTTTCATACCTAAATGCTATCATTTTAATCCATCAATATTAAATCATAACAAGGTTGTGCTAGAACATTGGGAAATCCACATATTAATATATCAAAGAACAAATCATTAGAATAAGGGTGCACTCCATTTCTACAAAATCAAAGAGAGAAGCAAAGATTATAGGTGAAGGTATTGTGCTTTGTATTGCTTTATCTTCCATGTTATTTACCTTCAATGTTTTTTGCCCTCTTGAGTATACTTGTTTTAATATTTTTAAAGAAAATTATGGTCTAAAGGATAGGTCAAGTCTTAAGCATATTTAATGTCAATTATTTTTTCCTTATGCATATGGTTTAGCTAAGTATGTGATCAATTTTTTCATCAACCTTGCAAAGATCTCTAAGAGCACCCACATTGGTCTAAGTAGAGCCATAAGAGAAATAGATAACCCACTTTGTTAGTTGGCCAAATGCACCTACAATTTGATCAAGAATCCTACATCATTGTAGTTTGATTTTATTTTTTTACTATTATTATCTTCTAGATTTGTAAGATGTGATTTTGAGCATCAACACTTCCCAAAATTGGATTTTCAAATGTAAATTTTGTGAAATCTCACCTAAATTTGACTAAACACAAAATTCTATTATGTATGAATCTATCATAATATTTAAATCTATTTAATACACTCATCCAAGATTTGAGAGCTATATTCATATATCATTTATGTTTAACATGTCAATTGGTGCAATACAAGAAATATAGACCTACATAATCATACTAAGAGCATGTGTTACTTTTTCTTGATCCCTAGAGTTGTACCTATTGGAAACATTTTGCACACTTTCCATAATTTTAGTCAATTTAGGTTATGGAGACTAGTGATTAATTTTTTGGGGGGTGTTTATATGGGTTTTATATTTTCACTCATGAACACATACAAAATGTACAACCACCTTTTGATGTGCCTATTATTATATGCATATGCATAAGGATTAGGGGAGAGCTTTAATTATTACATTGAGAAAAAAATAATTTTTATCCAATAGTAAATAACCGTAAAATATTGAATTTCTCACTAAAAAAGACTTCATATTTAAAAATAAATATTATTTGTTCAATTATATAAACTAATTAATATAAATTATCTACATAATATTTAATCTAAGTTAATTTTATCTTTTATTTCCATCTTATTGGATTGCCCTAAATTAAGCCTAAGGGAAGTTTATTTTCCATTACAACTTTCAATTTATTGAATCGTCTGTTTTTCTATTATTACTTATCAACTGTTAAAATCTTCCTTGGGTGACGATAATATACAACTGTCAAATATTTAACTTTTTTCGATTTATTCTTAGTTTTTCTTTCCAATTTTCAAACATTAAACCCCACGATAGTGACTTGTGAACTCCTCCCGACGAGTAAACAGTAAGGAAACCCACGTAAGAAAAAGAACAGGAAACGAGTAAACAGCGATTGCCATGATTTGGTTTATGGCCCCACGCGTCCATTGCGCGCTCCATAAACTGTTCCACGCATTCCTCTCCATCCATCTCTTCTAAATTACAGTTGTATGTCCTGGGTTCTTGAATAATCTTCCATCACTAATCCTTTTGTGGAAAGCTTACTGCAAGGCATATCCATGAAATTTCCAACCTCCTTAAAACTCTCCACCCTTTCCCCACTCCACATTACCAGATCCCATCCAACCCACAACGCCCATTTAACAGCAGCCCCAAAGAATTCCAAGTCACCAACATTCATATTCAACACGCATGCCATTTCTACAACCTGCTCTTTTGCCAGCCCACCACTAATCCAAAGCCCAATACAGAAGATCTTCCAACAAGTTCAAACAGCCTTTCACAATGGCTTGTCTACAGCCCTCATTGACTCTAGTCCAAGGAAAAACACAAGCTCCCATATAGCTAATTCTACCACAAAGTGGGATTCTGATTCAGGGAATCATGATGTTGATTGGATGAGGAAGTTATGCAGATCTGATCCTTCTCCAAAGCAGAGTTTGGCAGGCAAATGGAGAGAATACCATGGTGCTAACAACTGGAAAGGGCTGCTTGATCCTCTTGATGCAAACTTAAGAAGAGAAATTGTTAAGTATGGAGAGTTTGCTCAGGCTACTTATGATGCTTTTGTCTCTAATCCGGATTCCACCTCCTATGCTAACTGTGTCACTAATGATCTCGATTCATTTTTTGATATAGTGGGGCTTAAAAAGAGTGGCTACAAGGTCACTAAATATCTTTATTCAACCCCCACCGTCCAAATGCCAGACTCGCTTGCAAGAATACTACCACCACCATTGAAACCCACCGGGCAGTCATCTAACTGGATGGGATTTGTCGCTGTGAGTGATGATATGCAAGAAATCAAAAGACTGGGTCGAAGAGATATAGTCATTGCATGGAGAGGCACCGTCACTCCTTCTGAATGGGCTGAAAATCTTAAGACAGATCTAAAATCGTTAAACTTCATTCCATCGCAAGCTGATCTACATAGCTCTTCTGGTTTAAGTTATGGAGACCTTCATCCAAAGGTTGAAAATGGATTTCTAAGCCTCTATACCAACTCTTCCAAGGCTGATGATAATGGCAATAGAAATTCAAGTAAAATAACTAGTAGTGCATCAGAGCAGGTTATGAAAGAGGTTCAAAGATTGGTGGAGTTATACAAGAATGAGGAATTGAGTATTACTATTACAGGGCATAGCCTAGGAGCTTCCTTGGGACTCTTGAGTGCTTACCAAATTGGAGAAACATTATTAGCATCCAATAATTTAGGTGCTAAACACAATATACCTGTGACAGTGTTTTCTTTTGGAGGGCCCAAAGTTGGAAACCTTGATTTCAAAGAGAGAATGGAGAGCATAGGTGTGAAAACTTTAAGAATAGTGAATACCCATGATCTGATACCCAAACTTCCTGGCATCTTTTTGGATGAATGGATGCACAGAAAGCTTTTTAATGGAGTGAAGGGGGAGATATACAGTCATGTGGGTAACGAGTTGAGGATTAATCACTTGAATTCTCCTTATCTTAAACATGATGGTGATTTGAGTTGCAGCCACAATTTGGAGGCCCATTTGCATTTGGTGGATGGTTTTCAGAGCTCGGCTGTTCCATTTCGGTCTAATGCAAAAAGGGATTATTTTCTTGTTAATAAGACCTGTGATTTGCTTAGAGATGAATTCATGGTGCCTCCGAATTGGCTGCTTTCGTCAGAGAACTCCATTCCTACTCCAAGATCCAGCTACATGAGCAGTCTATCTGCTAATTAATGTCTATCTCCTAATTAAAATACTTGTAAATAATAGAAGTTAGAGGAAAAGACATCCCTGAAATACAAAATTTTGTAAAGTGTAGCGATGTGCATGCAATTTTAAAAGGAGAACTAGTTGTACAATTTTGGGCCAATTGCTCTGTACAGTTCATATATTGTACGTTTTTGTGGATATTTTAAGCAAAGCGCATTATACAAGAATGTGGATGCTTAAAGTTCTGGACATTTTCTGTGAAATAAAAATTTACGGGCCGTACGCATTCACTCCGAGCTCTCTGGATTGAATCTGCACCTTCCTCGTTTGAAATAAAGGAGAACCATTCATAATGCATTTTTACACAATTAGACTGCACCATCTGCACAAATAAGTGATTTTATAAAGAATTGCGTAAAGTTGCTCAAATAACTCTTGTGCGGGACGGTGTACACGCTCTTTAATTGCTATTTCTTGCATAGGGTATAGGTACATATTTGACGACACGTTACTTGCATTTAGTTCATCCAATCAAATTGGGTTTGAATTTTGTTGTTATGTGAGAGTTTCCTCTTTGACGTGTGTAATTTAGTTTGATAGTGCTAGGCTATCTTGTCAATGAATTCTATGATTTTTTCAAGGGGGAAGATTATTTTTATTGAGATTTGCATTTAGAGAGCTACTCTCTTCAAAATGTCCCCATTATTTAGATTTATGGTTTTATTCTTCTAATATCTATATCTTAATTAAAGAGTCTTAAATTAAAATTTAAGGTCCTTTTTTATTAGTTTTGTATTAAGTTGAATAATTATATTTTTTTAAGAATGTTGTATTTTTAGTCATATATATTTCTTTAAATTAGAGATTGATGAGTATTTTTATTTATATGTTTTTCTTAATGTGAGATTGAAGAATGTTTCTTTTGTCTCTATGGAGATTCCCTTAATTTTCTCTAAGCTCTCATTTTTGGTTGTTTCTTAAATACCAAATGACTCAACTATCAACAAGTCAATAACAATTTGACATCTCATCCAAATAAAAAAGTGATAAATAATTGTCTCATTTTTTCAAACAAAAAAATATTTATTTTATAGGATCCACTACTATCTATAAGGTTTTATATCAATTTCATTCAATCTAATGGTTTGCCATTAGTCATCTTAGAATCATGAACTTGGCAACCTTGGAATTAATCTAGTCATTCGGGTGGAAAGAGAATTTTGGATTCTCTATTAATGGGAAGGATGAGTCCCTGTCAAAACCACCCTTATCCCTACCCACTACTAGAATATTGAGGGGCCATTCACCCTTACTCCCTTTGTAGAGGGAACCTCGACATCCCTTTTCTATAAGTATAGTAAGAAGAAAGTTGAGAAAACTTCTCTCATTAGATCACTTAGAAAGTTAGAAAGTTGGACTCCTTGGTAGCATTTCATGCATCTAGTAATCAAACTCTTGGTCACCTCTATAGATAGTCGGGAATGTTCTATATGTCTCCTCTTCCTTCTCCACCCTCTATTCATTATGGCTATATTGAGCTATTTAATGTTTAAGAATAACCATTTTATCATACGAAGACTAGATATATATTGCTCTCTTTTTGCAAGAGAATGTTTACCTTCATTTAAAACTATCTAGAGACATGCCAACTCTCTAGAGGGTTTCAATTGAAAGTGGCCCATTGACCAACTACCAAGTTCATATGGTAGATCCATGAAGTGTCACATATTTTGTGACCTCCATGGCCTCAACCCAATTATACAATATTTTTTAGAATTGAATGGAAATAGTGTTATCTAAGAACTACAAAGATTATCTATTAGACATATTTGTGTCTCCTTTCTTACACTATGTTCTTTATATATATTTTTATTTCTCTTCGGATGTGCCTCTATGCTCACGTATCCTCTAGTAAAGGAAAATAAAATTTCCTTAAACTTAGTCTTTGCTAATTAAATAACTATGTCACATATAGACACGAATTAACCTTGATCAAATAAAATAGAGCTACATATGTGATAAATTAAATAGTTCAATGCTAAGCTAGGAAATTAAATGTAATATATATAGGTACTTGGTTATAAGGATGATGTAGATGAATGTATGATTGTAGAAGCAAAAAAATATTATTTAACTAAGATATACTAGCCAAATGATTTTCCTTAGTTTTACATTAATATTGTACTAGTTTATTACTATTTAACAAAATAATTCTTCAATCTTTATGTAGTTGAGTATCTTTAAAATACTTGCAAGTACAAAGGAAAATAAAAATTATGTGGGGTTGCTCAGAGATTTTCCTCAATGAAATCCCTATGTATCAATATTTATACCACCATAAAAACAAAGATATATAGATAGAAAGAAAAATATTATGTTTTATAAATCAAAGTGCATCTAGAAATAAGAAGAATAACTAAAATGAAATATCATTGGATGTGAAAATATTAAGGTGCGCAAGGGCACAATAAAAGGAAGTTACAATAAAAATAAGAAACAATAATACTATATCTTGGAGTGGCTTGAATATGCTAAGAGGAAACAAATCATAAAAGAGACTATTATAGAGAGCTTGAGAAAGTTGTAACAAGCTATTAAGTGCAAGATAATGTAAGAGAAATCTTATAGAGGGCCAATAGAGCACCAAAGAATTAAAGATTGGACTCAAAAAGGGAAAGTGTCATGCCACGCCGTGCGAACCCCAAAGGAACTAATAACAACGGAACAATTTTTTTTTTAAAAGAATATAATAACATACTTAAGCATTATAACATAACAATGTATTATGAGGCACAACTAGTTCCAATGGGGTACACAAAGTGACATGACTACACTAACCCCATCACAACGATAATAAGATAACAATAATTAATCTATTACGTAAATCTATTCATTCCCATTTCATCATTTGAAATATCTATCAACTATATCCATATTAATAACATATGCACATATGACAATTCAAGGAATTATAAAGATATCGAGTGTTACATATTTCGATAGATACAACTCAACATAACCAACTATACAAATGATCCTGAATAAATACATGGCCTGAATAATTATTACATGCCAATGATAAAAGAATACAATTGACTAAAATTACAACCTCAATAATCACATATACAATTTACAACAAGGTCATCCCAATACACGTGGGAGACAATACATCAATGAATACATTACATATGAAGTATATACATCTACCTGGTACATAAGGACAATGGATCATCAACATCCGCCAAAACTTGCAAGTAAAAGATACATCTACAACAGAAGAGGGAACCCAATAGGGTGCGAAGCACGTTCCACCCAACCACCCCTGTGCTAAGAGTAGACAAGGAAGGGTCCCCGACCATGTACACCTAACAATAACAAATACTAACTCCCAACAGACACATAACAACAAGGACCACCTAGAAAACTCACGACAACCATTCCAAGAGGCACAACAACAAATCACTTCTGAACATAACAATAAAACACCTTTCCAAATTACAACTAGCCACACTCACAACATCAACAAAACTCAAGGCCTAATATCAAAGACTACCTCCTGTAGATGTCTAAATTTGGACAATTAATTTATCCAAATTCATCCCCTTTCATCTTATTTTCGTTAATTAAATAATACTGTTATTATTTAATTAATAGCTTTAATTCTGCCAAATCCCTAGGGTATTTAATCAATATACCTTATCTCTTTAATCCTCCTTCCATCAATTGAATTAAATAAATATTCCATTTATTTAATTCCCCTCATGTCACATCCTCCATCATTTTTATCTAATCTTAATCCTTCTTCTAATCCCATAATTAGGATGTACACACATGCCTAATCCTTGATTAGGATGTGTTACATCCTCCAACTTTTGCAAGTTGGCCTCTAATCTCTCTTAGCCACCTAACCCTCCTCTAATCCTTCATTACTCTTCCCCATGTGATCTTTGACTTGTCACATCAAGTCACATGTGAAATCTAACTCTCTTCTAATCTTCATTAATCAGTCTAATCAA
>VDFB02390328.1:72053-109568 GCA_007258455.2 Sequoia sempervirens | reverse complement strand
CTCACTGATGGAGATGCAACCATCAAAGGGGTGGGTTTGCTAGGTGATGTCACAACCAAGTTTGTGGCAGGGTCTTCAAAAGGATCGGATTTGGTTAGAGAATCAATTATCTTTAGGATATCATTCTTGAAAGGGTAGTTATTTGTGATTTCATCCACCTCGGAATCACATGGGATAGGATTTTTTGTTACAATGGACTTACCGTCATAAATGAGGTGCCCATGTTTGGAGCACTTTTTACAGTAAACCACAACATTTTCTTAATATATTTTTTGCTTCCAAGAACCATACTTAGAACTTAAAGTCACTGAGTTGGGTAGAGACTTTTTAATATAAATATTGGTATAGAACCTAGCAAAGACTAACCTAGATTTCATTCTAGTGATGGTATCTGAAGTAATGAAGTGGCCCATTGAATCTCCTATACATTGAAATACTGAATCGTCCTAGTATTCCAATGGCATACCTGATAGATGGACCCAGACTAGAGTAGATTTGTTGAGGTACACAACAAGATTGAAGCTAGGCTTCCAGCGGTAGAGGGAAAGGCTATGTTTCCCATAAACCCAAGGGACTGAGGATAGAACATAAAGCGTATTCTCCAAAGCTGTGAATTTAAACATGAATAGTCCTCCAACCATTGCACAAACATCTACACTGCCCTTCATTCACCATTTATCCATTGAATACCTTCTAACCATATCCATAGTAGGGCGAAAAGAGAAAAAAAATTCCATGACTAAGTTCTCCATTGAAGAAATGATCCTATCACATGTGGATTCTAGTTGAGATTTTAGTGCCAAAGATGGAGCTCACCACTTCTGGTCGAGGGAGTGGCTTATCCACTATTGGACTTTGGGAGGAGTTAAGTAACACATTCTATTGTGGGCAATCTAGGTTCTCATGCCCAAGAGGGGTAAAAAGTTAATTTTTTGTTTTGTTTAAGTTCTTAATATGTAATAAGGTCAAAGAAGACCATTTTAAATGTGTCAAGGAGTATATTTTAGGTTGCTAGGTGGGTTGGAGTGTTGAGTTGCATAAGTTGTCAATTTCGCAAAAATGTTGTCATTGTTGTAAACATGCAAAAATAAGGAATATGAAGAGTCATCAGTTGTAAATGAGGAAGTTGAATAGTTGGAACTTGAAAAATCAGTTGTGAACCATTGGAAAAGGTTGGGAAAGGTTTAAAAATTTCTTGTATGGTCGAACAAAGGGTTGGATAACATGTAATGAAAATTTTGATGAAGAAATAAACACAATTTTTTTATTTGTTCTCTTGATTTTGATGGTCTGTACAAAATTTTAATGACTTGCACATGATTTTATTTTGTGTAGGAATGAACCACCTTTCATTTGCAACTAGTTTGGTGGATTTTCATTGAGTTTGGAGAAAGTTATAGGCAATTTACTGAAAACTATCCAAAACCCTGGTTAGGGTTTCTAGTGGGCTTCAAAATATAATTTCTCACCATTTCCATAGTGGAAAAATATGAAATTTTGTGAGATGGAGTATTTTTTTGTGTATTTACTTATTCCAAGATTGTAGGTTCCAAGGTTTTGGTTGGCACGTGTTTTGGTGATGCCCTAGGTCAGATTTTTTTATGTTTTAGATCTAATTGGCAAAAGAATAGTCCATTTTTGAAGGGTTCTGTACAAAATAACCTGCCTTGATTTTGAGATATGTTGTATAAAGCCAAAATGGGTATCTATAACTATGTTTAAATTTTGGAATCATCTTTGCATTGAAAGTTATGGCCAAAAAATTCAATTTGCTACCCCCATGTTTTTAAGCTTCAAGGAAGGACAGTCTAAGTTTGAGCCTTGTGTTACAAAACAACCATACCTAAGTTTTGGATATGTTCAAGAAATCCCAAAAGAGTACTCAAAATAGTTTTTTACATTGTGTGTTTGAGATCTTCTTTACAAGTTATGTCAGAAAAATCCAATTTGTTGTCCTACTTGGCCTAGGGTAAATTTGGCAAAAGAACAATTGAAGTTTGCTAGCCCTAAGTTCTTGTGCATTTCTAACACTTATTGTTTGTCATCCTCATTCCATTGTGAGTTCTCTTGGTGTTGATTTACCTATTTGAAATATGAATGACCCATTTAGGTTTGAAACCTAGTTTGCATTCATTTAAGGCTATGAACAAGAAACACCAAATCTTCTTGTGAGATGTTGAAATTTTGAAATCTCCCCTGCTTTGCATAAAATTGGTATCAAAGCCTAAAAGGTCTGGGAAAATAAGTTTGGAGTTTGAATTTTATCTTTTTGTAGGTTGAAGGAAGACACGAGATGTCAAAGACCGTCGAAAAGTGAAAGGAAGGAAACCGATTGAGTCTCCCTGAAAGATCACAGAAAAGAGCTCGATCAGCGGAACTGCCAAAGCGTCGGTAAAGATTATATAAATTCGGAAACAAAGTCGCTCGTAATCAGATCATCAAAGCAAGAATCAGCCAGTCTTAAACTCCGCTTTCATGTCTCCGGCGCGGATTCATAATATCCGTCATCGCTCCAAAATCGCAGTTTCGAAGTCTTATATTGATGGAAGAGCCTAATCCATCTAAGGAAGATGATAAATGTGAAGAAAATGGGTCCCTTGAGACTCAAAATGTTATTTCTAGCAATATTTGTGAGTGTGTGTTTACAGGTGCAGTAGATGAAAATGAAGATGGAAAAGGGTATAAAGAAAAGGGAGAAGTGAATGCAGTGTATGCAAATTGTTATGCATCGTATGGTGAAGATGTTACAAAAACAACAGAGGTAATGGTTGCATTTTCTGATTTTATGGATGATGAATATGCTAACATATTGTATTTGAATGATGAAGATGAAGACATAGATGGTGGTATTGAGGCATATGAATGAGAACTCAAATTTTGGTACCTTGAAGTTGAGAAGATGCTCAGTAAGAGATGGTACACAAAGAAGAAAAATGATACAAGGAAATTTTTAGAGATGAAAGACAAGTTGCCAAAGAATTGGAAGACCAGAGAGAGATAGAAAACATGCACTCAAGTGGACATGATTTTTTCTTCCCCTTAGGAGTATGGTGCAGGGCCACCTAGTTTCTCATGCCCAAGATGGGTAAAAGTTAATGTTTTGTTTTGTTTAAGTTCTTAATATGTAATAAGGTTTAAGAAGACCATTTTAAATGTGTTGGAGTCTATTTTAGGTTGTTAGGTGGGTTGGAGTGTCAAGTTGCATAAGTTGTCAATTTTGCAAAAATGTTGTCATTATTGTAAAAGTGCAAAAATAGGGAATATGAAGAGTCATTGGTTGTAAATGAGGAAGTTGAATAGTTGGAACTTGAAAAATTAGTTGTGAACTGTTGTAAAAGGTTTGGAAAGGTTTAAAAATGTCTTGTATGGTTTAACAAAGGGTTGGAGAACATGTAATGAAAATTTTGATGAAGAAATAAACACAATTTTTTTAGTTTTACCACATTTTTGTCTGTTCTCTTGATTTTGTATAGTTTGAACGAGATTTTTATGACCTAAACATGATTTTATCTTGTAGAGGAATGAATCACCTTTCATTTGCAACAAGTTTGGTGCTTTTTCATTGAGTTTGAAGAAAGTTATAGGTGATTTACTAAAAATTGTCTAAAATCCTAGTTAGGGTTTCTAGTGGACTTCAAAATGTAATTTATCACCATTCCTATAGTGGAAAAATATGAAATTTTGTGAGATGGAGTATTTTTGTGTGTATTTACTTATTCCAATATTGCAGGTTCTAGGGTTTTGGTTGGCACGTGTTTTAGTGATGCCCCAGGTCAAATTTCTTTATGTTTTAGATCTATTTGGTAGAAGAACAGTCCATTTTTGAAGGGTTATGTACAAAGTAACCTACCTTTATTCTGAGATATGTTGTATAAATCCCAAATGGATATTTAGAATTGTGTTTACATTTTGAAAATCATGTCTGCACTGAAAATTATGGCCAAAAGACTCACTTTGTTGCCCCCATGTTTTTAGGCTTCAAGGAAGGATAGTCTAAGTTTGAGCCTTGTGTTACAAAACAAACATACCTAAGTTTTGTATATGTTTAATAACTCAAAAATGGGTACTCAAAATAGTTTTTTAGATTGTGGATTTGAGGTCTGCTCTGCAAGTTATGTCAAAAAAAGCTAATTTGCTATCCTACTTGGCCTAAGGTAAATTTGGCAAGAGAACAATTGAAATTTGTTAAGCCTAAGTTTTTGTGTATTTTTAACACTTATTGTTTGTCATCCTCATTCGATTGAGATTCCTCATGGTGTTGATTTACCTGTTTGAAGCATAAATGGCCCATTTATGGTTGAAACCTAGATTGCATTCATTGAAGGCTATGAGCAAGAAAAACCAAATCTTGTTGTGATATGTTGAAGTCTTGAAATATCCCTTGCTTTGCATCAAGATAGTTGCATGGGAGAAATATAAAATAATTAAGTGTGAAATTTCCAAAAAGAGAACAAAGGTGATTGCTTAAATATCCACCGTGAGTAACCACAACATATTTTTGACCACCGAATAAGACTACTTAGAGGAGAAGAAGTCTTTTATGAGCATGACTAACTCATGACATGATAGTTCTCAGGCTCATGTCTATATCATGGAAGTTAACCATTAGGCACAAAGTTCTAATTTAGTTTCTCTTCTTCTGCATTATAATTATGGTTTTTTGTTTCAAGACTAAGTCATCTCCCTATCTTTGAGGGAGAGTGGACAATTACTTTATGATTCCTTTTTTAGTCCTAGAGGAATAAAACTCCTCACATACCCTCTATAGTGGGATCTATTGTTGAGGATAAAATCTAGTTGTCAATTGCTAGTAATTTTTTATCGTTATTTTCTATTTGTTAGTTGTTTTCCTGTTACCAGTTACAACAATAGATATGTATGATTGAATAAGAAATCTTTAGCAGATTCTTGCCAGATTGTATGTAAGAGTTCAAAGGTTTTATGCAATAAAGAGATTTAGTTCAGTATCATGATATTTTGATTAAGTATTGAGTGTTTGACATCTTCTATGGAAGCAACAACTCAAGTAAGGGCCACTTGAGGTATGACTATTCCACTCTATTTCCTATTGTTAGATTAATTGATGCATTGTTGAATTTAGTTAAGGTAATTTCCAATTACATACATGTGGAATTCATGAATGTGATTCTATAGTTTGTATTAAATTATGTAACTTCATGTTTGTTGCATACTCTAAATAAATTAGTCATAGTTCAGTTTTAGCAATCAATAGTTATAGTCTTGAGTGATAGGTACTTGTAGCATGAGGTAGCAGCTTATATTTATTTCCCTATTTTACGAATTAGCATTTCATTGCCTTTTCCAACTTTTCTAGTTTTATGTACATGTGTAATCACCTATACTTCATTGATATAGGACATGTCTAGGATGATCCATGAATGTATATATTATGCCAACATTGTCTAAAGTCTATGAGTCCTTGTTTGATAATTAAATGAAGCCTCTTGTGTGAAAGATGGACTGTTTAGTTAGGAATACACCCTTTGAGTTGTGTCTACCTAGTAGCACCAAGTTAATCAAGCATTAGAGAGGCCTTACATTTTTTGCGATGTTGTCAGGGATGGTGCTAAGTTCAAGATTCTCTTGTGTATTTTTAATTCCTTTCAAGATTTCATAGTTTAGAAATTATATTTTTAGTATTAGGATATTTAGGTTTTAACCATCAACAACAACACAAGTTACTGACAATTTGCAAGAACCATTGATCTAAAAAGTCACAACCATTGTATACAGATGTAGCAAGATGCTCTGGGAAGATTTCTCCCCTTAGCACACGAAGTATTACAGGATACTGGTGAACAAAGCGAGTGTATTCCTGAAGAAGAATCATCCTCGACACCAATTCCTACACCAAATACCGAGGAGAATTCCTGCATAATAGGGCATGTATGCCACAAAAAGAAGATGAATTTTTGGAAGATTATATTGAGAGGTTTCAGTTCTGCCTCAAGAAATCTCATCAAAATAGACTCACTGATGAATCCTTGAAACTGATATTCTTAAGGGGAGTTAATGAGGACTGTATGGATGCCCTCATTCTCATTGGGGCATGAGACATCTCATACTTACCATTTGAAGAGGTTTGTAAAGTATGTAGAAATTATTCCAGGACCTTCACAAAGAAGGCCAAGGCAAACATGACCTCCTCTCTCAATAAATCATCCAATGGGGTCTTAAGGGTGGAGCTAAGCAATCTTCTATCAAACATGAAGGAGGATATCATTATCCACTTGGCTATGCAATTAGATACCCTCTATATCAAGAAAAACCAAGAGAAAGCAGAAGCAACCCTCACAAAATACTGCCCACATTATTGACAAAAGAAGATCAATTACAAGTGCAAGAAGTTGGCCAATATTTCAGAAGATAAGCAAGGGAAGCCAAAATTTCATGCCCTAGAAGATGAAGATGGTCAAGTGTTTTACATAGCTCAATGCAAACCATGGCATCCAAGCAAGGTATGCCCCAAGATCCCTTGACATATAACATGTCATCTCTAGGTAATAATACAAATTTCCCTAGTTGGAACCCTCAATTTGGACCAATATGTAAAATTCACAATAATCGATTCCTCAATCCAATTGGAATCAACAACATCAAGTCATGTGGCTACCACAAAATTACCAAGGACCTAATTATAATTCTCAGTGGCCACCCCAACAAAATCAATGGCAACCATAGTGGAAAAGAGGTCAATAGTGGCAAAATAAAAATCTCAATTATCAGTATCCACAACAACGCTTGCAACCACAACAACAAGCCATACCCAACAACAGGTGCACCAATACTACTAAGATAACCTCAATTTCTAGCACAACCTACACCTAACCCAAATAATAAGTCTATCCAATAGGCTTATACTAACAACACCATAAAATACCCCACTTATGGGTTTGAGATGAGTGATGTACATCTTAGATTAGGGAAAGTTCTAGTTGGGCCTTCATCTCCTCACATAATAGAGTTGACTTAAGAGGAACCCCTAGTAGAACACATAGACAAGCAACCTAGGGAACTTGAGTCAATTCAAGTTAACCCAAAAACCATAAGTCTAGAGCCTCCATTCCCTGAAAGATTAATAGTCCAAAGACATCATTTACAAGCTGAAACTGATCTATTGGGACAACTCAAGGATGTTTACATCAAGATACCCCTCATTCACATCATTAAGGAAGTTCCCATTTATACCAAAATTGTGATAGATTTGTGCCTAAAAAATATAGGCAAGAAAGGTAAGGACCCTTAGACTATACATGTCTTAGGACAACTTGTGAGTATTATGTTGGGAAACATAGTCATCCCCAAGCATGCAAATCTTAGGAGCCCTGTAGTGGATGTCAAAATAAATGGTACTCTCATTAAGAATACCTTAATTGACCTTGGGACAACCATTAATTTCATGAACAAACAAACCATGAAATTATTGCAACCAATGGAGCTCAATCCTATACCTACTATGTTACAATTAGCAGATAGTTCTACAGTCAAACACAAGGGAATCATAGAAGACTTGGTAATAACATTAGACTCATGGGAGTACCCTACAAAATTTATGGTGTTATAGACTAAAGCTAATCTCACAGGATATCTCCTCATCTTAGGGAGACCTTGGTTGGAAACAATAGATGTCTTCATAGGTTGCAGGTTTGGTAACATGATCATTTCCAATGGAAACGTAACCAAGAAACTAGTCCTCTATCCACCTACCCAACCACATGCAGATTTAGAGAAAATTGTATGGCTTGCCCTAAATGATGAAGACCAATACTCATTATAGACTCTAATGACTATTGAACACAATCCCTTGTTAGAAAACCAAGATGAAGATGAACTGATTGCAAACATTATGCAAAAAAACTATGGTAGGGACCCACAAAAACATGACTATCTAATATGTTTTCATTGTCTTCTTTCCCACTTGACATTCTTTGTAGATTGCATTGATAGGCTTTGTAATCCTTGGCAAATCTCTCACAAAATTAGTAGAACTAACCTTCACTAGGCTATCAAAATTGATGTGACCCATTCTTCTATGCCATAAACAACTTTCATTAATTTGAGACATAAAGCACTTAGCACCACTATCTTTAAGTTGATAAGCATTACCTTCTATCCTTTTTCTTGCAGCAACCAGAGTATTGGATACTCCATTTCTAATTTCACAACCACCATCCTGAAACACAAGATTATATCCTCTGCTACACATCTATCCTAAACTTAGAAGAATATGTTAAAGACCCTTGACATAGAACATCATATATTTTATGCTTGCTATCAAAACTAATTGAACCTTTTCCACAAATCTTAGCATATGTATCATCACTAAACTTAATAAGACCACCATCATACTTTTCAAGCTTAAAAAAGTTACTCTTATCACCCATCATATGATTTGAGAATCCACTACCAATTATCTAGTAATTTCTCTCTTCTCGCATGAAAAGCAGTCAACATAGTTCCTTCAATGTTGTGACCTGTTACCAGATCACTTTCCTTCACACATCTTTCAGGATTAGCAAAATCCGTTCCAAATTTTAGAGCCATGAACAAAAATTCATCACTGTACTCATCAGGATAGTCATATTCTTCATCATCAGACACACCATTGTCTCTTTCTACATAATATCTCTTCTTGACAAATTTTCCTTTTATGATCCTTAGGTTTGTCATTTGAAACTTTGATTGGACATTTAGAAGCGTAATGACCTATCTTTCCACAATTGAAATACTTAAAGGGTAACTTGCCTTTGTATTTGCTAGTGCCCTTTTTCAATCTCCTTACAAAATTTTCTGCCACCTCATCCTAATCCAATTCATCATCTTTTTCTATTTTGCAAACTTTAAAGGTAGTTTCTTTACTTGCAACATGTTGAACAAACTCTCTCATTTCAAAAGAAGTTAAAGCACCATATATCTGATCTCTAGAATAATTATCCAAATTTTTAGCTTCCTTAATAGCAGAAACTTTAGAGCTATAGGATTTAGGAAGAGTTCTTAATACCTTTTTCACAACTTCGCTTTCCTCCAACTTTCCACCAAGACCATTGATGATATTGACAACTTCATCAACTTTGAGCATGTAGGCAGTGATATCTTCATCTTCAAACATCCTTAGGGTTTCAAATTTGGTTTTGTAGTTTTGCATCTTAGCTTGCTTGACTTTATCATCTCCTTCATAAATGTTTTCCAACTTTTTCCAAACATCTTTAGCAGATTTTAGACATCACTTTTCCAATTTCAGAATAAAAAAGACCACTCCAGATAGCATTTTTTTCTTTACCATTGTTTTCATAATCCTTGATCTCATCATCACTTGTCGAACCAACAGTAGGCATAGTGTATCCTTTTTCAATTGACTGCTAGACACCAAATCCAAGAGAGACTAGAAAGGAATCCATCCTGGCTCTCCAATAAGCATAATTTGTTCCATTGAACATAGTATCTTTGACACCCTTTCTATGTGCCATCTGAATCTACCTCAAGCGGTTAATCTTATCCTAGCAACTGTAACTCTGATACCAATTGTTAGATGCATAGGACAACTGAGAGGGGGGTGAATTGGTTGTACACTTAAAACATTCAAACCTTTAATATCTTTTTAAACCCTTATCATGCATTAGCAGAATGTAAACAAATGAAGCAATAATGCAAACATATCTAAACACATAAGAACAATAGATTTACATGGAAAACCAAAGAAGGGAAAAACCACGGTGAGGATTAACTCACATATATATGAATTGTAACACCAAATACAATTAGGCTCATTGCTAAGGGCTCACTACCCAAAAAAAGAAGAAAGGCTCACTGTTGGGTGGCTCACTACCAAGAAGAAAGAAGATATAAGAAGACTATTATAAATAGATTCACTATCTCAAGGAAATAGGAGAAATCCACCACTAAAACATTATGCCATCCACAACCATTGGCTCACTGCTTCTAGTAACTTCAAGTACACTGAGAATGTAGACCCTTCTACTCATTGCATTGGATTCATAGGCATTATGCTCGCACTCAGATCACCACAAAATCAATTTCACATCTTTCACACACCTTCTATAGATCCACACATCTCCAATAATTTACCTTGCTTATATGCCATCCTCGATCTAAACAACCCCAATTAGGTTGGTCCTAATGAAATGTATGCACCTAAAATGTGCAAGCACCAAACACCTCTGTGGTGGAAATAAGTGAAGCACAACCACACCAAGGGTTAACTAGGACCCAAATCCACATCACCATGCTTCACAATCCACAAGGTACCTCCACAAATGGCGCTAGCATACCTGGTCGACAAATCTAAAAAACCACTACAAGATACCACATACACGCTTTTCTAGTTTAGGCGAACCACACAACAACACTTCACACCATTCACCCAACACCTCAAAATATTCTACAACTCTTCCACAACCACCTGAGATTAAGAACACCATTATTCTATACAACCAGACACACTTCCACAAAATACAACTTACTAACCAAGCCTATGAAACACCTCAACACCTGAAACCTTAAGGGAAGGAAGTTACAGACAATATAAGTTCGTTCCAAAATCCACAAGACAAGAAATATCACTACGAAGAAATGTGAAGCATTCTCATTTCTCCCAGACAACCCTCTATATAGACATACAAACTATCAAACACATCTTTCACTACAGAATAATCCAAAACCTAAAACTCTGGATATAGAACCTCTGAATACCTCTAATAATCATATCCAAACCACATAAGAACATATTTAAACATGAAGAATTTGGACTACAACACTGAAAACACCTATGTCACACTACACTCTTTTATTTAAATTTTCTCAAAATCACTTGGAAACCTAGTGAACCATCGACAACTACAACACTTATTCCATACATCATTGACAACATTGATGACAACACCACAACATAGTGCAACACATACCACCAATCTCCCTAACCAATCTCATGCTTCCAACAAACTCTACAACTATACTATAGTTTGATAGCAATGACAACACCAACAACATTGTGTTGACATAAATGAAAACACCAACAACATACTTGCAACAACTCATCCTCTAGAGCATGTGTAGAAGTAGATGAAGATGACTCCCCATCACTATCCTCACTATTAGAGCCAAAAGAAGAAGAATTTCCTTAGGAATCTTTTGTGAATGGTCCAAGTCATCAAAATAATCATCAAAACCAAGTGATTCCATAATAGAAGGAAAATTTTTAAGTGTAATAGGACTCTCTTGAAAATTAATGCTCCTCTCAATGAATAACTCATGTGTGGTCGGGTGGAGTAGGTGATGAATTTTCACACCATCTAGATAACCTATAAAGATGCAAGGTTTAGATTGTGGTTCCATTTCCTTGTGATTATTCTTCAATATGCATGCCAAGGTGGGAGATCCAAAGACCTTGAAGTGCTCAACTAACAATTTCCTACCTATCCAAGCTTCAAAGGTAGTGATTCCCTTCAAGATTTTGTGAGGAACTCAATTTTGAATGTAACACACATTGTTAATTTCTTCTACCCAATACTATGGTGTAACACCCTTGTAGTGTATCATGAAGTTAGCCATATCTTTTAAGGATACATTATTACTTTGTACAACATCATTCTATTAGGTAATATAAGGAACTATGCATTACAAGTCTACCCCCTTTGATGTACAAAACTATTCAAACTTTTTGTTGACATACTTACCCCCATTATTTATCTAAAGAACCTTGATGAATTTCCCTCACTATTTTTTAGGAAGAGCCTTGAAGTCTTGAAAGTTGTTGAATACTGACACATTTCTACCAAAGGAAGTAGACACATGTGTATATGGAGAAGTCATCTATGAAAGTGAGAACATACCTAGCCTTAGTAAAAGATGGATTTGGAAATACCCCTGATACATCACTTTGAATAAGCTCCAAAACTTGTGTATCCCTCCATGCTTTTCCTTTGTCAAATTTCTCTTGAGGATGCTTCCCAAGGGTACAACCCGTATAAATACCTTTAGATAATCTAACTCTAGGCAATATTTTGGCCATATCTTATTGTATAAGGTACTCAAGGTAGTGGTATTAAAGGTGGCTGAACTAATAATATCATAATTTGCTAACTCCATCTACATGAGTAACCAATGTTGTAGGAGAAACATCAAGTGAAAAGTGTGAGAATGTGTATAACCTTGCTTGGTGATCTTCCCTTCCCAATGCTAACAATTTGTTGAAGAACTCTCTAATATCAATTAAGTATGGGGAAAAATGAACTATCATGCCCTTCCCTATGTGGGTAATTTGATATATTGATAGGAGATTAGTTGAAATTGAAGGTACACTTACAACATTTATGAATGTTCCACCTTCAACTTCAACAAATCCTTTCCCTCCAACTGTTGTTGGATTGTCATCACCCAAAGTGATAGAATAAATATTGTAAGGCTCTAAGGAGGAAAAATCAACCTATCAAGAACCCATATGGTGTCAAACACTTGATTCAATGATCCAAGATGGAGATGATGATGATGATGTAGTGGAAACTAGAGCCTTATCCTTAGAATTATCTTTTCCTTTTTCCATTGTCTTGATAGATTCTCGAGTTAATGAAGATTGTTTGATAGATTCAATAACCCCTATGTTATGCTTCTTAAGAATATGTGAGAGGTGGTCAATCTACTTCTTCATATATTTGAGCTCATCATGCCAAAGTTTTTGATTAATGATAAACAGGTTTTGAAGGGGCCTTGAAACCGTGTACAAAAAAAGAGCAAGGGGAGCAAAGATGAAGCAATAGGCTGCCCACCCAAAACAAGAAAAGATAAGCTGATTACAAAACCATCAACACCCCATTAGCGAAAAAGAAAAAGTCACAACAGCAAAACCAAACAAAAAAGAACAGAACAAGTGGCCATTAGAGAAGTTCCTTAAGCATTCTAGTCACTTCCAAGTCCTTAGAAATAACCCTATCATGCATTTCCATGACCTCCTCCACGTCATGCCTTGGCATCGTTTTGCAATTCTTGGTTTTGCTATGAGTGCGTACACTCAATCCCATGCACAAGTCCACAGTCAACAACTCCTTATCAACATTCTCCCCCATCTCCTTGTTCACTAGCTCACTGAACATAGATCTAATAGTCCATTCCTTCACCTTCTCATTCAGGAACATAGGCCCTTCAGCCAAGGATTCCAATTTCTCCTTGCTGAGATTGATGATCATGTCCAAGTATTTACGCATGTTCAATCGATAGTTATTTTCCAACATAGACATCCTTGGGCCATAGTCTCTCTTCAAATTGGCCATTTCTTCCACCAAAAGGCCCACACTAGAATTCAGAGATTTAGCCAATCCAAAAATGGAATCCTTATCCTTAAGACTTATGAGCATATAGATATTGCAATGGGAAATTGTGTCATGTTTGTTATGGAGGTCTTGAACCTCCTAAACTAGCTACATAAGCAGATTAAAAGAAATATCAACCCCTTCCTTAACTAGACCTGAGGCTTGTGAGTAGTCCATGACACCCCAAAATAAACCTCTCCCCTAATAGGAGCTCACGAGAGGTTCATCATCTTGAAAACCATCGAGAAAATTAACTTTGGACTTACCCTTGTCTTTAGAAGCCAACACATGAATAGACTTGTCCACATCCACCACACTATTCACCTTTCCAGCAACAGGGGTCCCTCCACCATCACCAAATCCCAAGTCCACACTCCCTAAATTTTCCACCTCACCAACCTGGTTAACCTCTAAGACCTTCGAAAACTTTTCTGCGACATCCTTAGAGCACACCAGCCCCTGTATCTTAGCCTTCTTTCTGTTGTCATTTCCCTCCTCAACTTCTTCACCAAAAACCTCCTAAATTTTTTGCTTTACACGTGGGTTGGAGGGTTTTTTCTTTTTAGCAGAGGGTTTCTTCCCACCAAAAGAGGGAGTGTAGTCTAAGACAGTGTGGTACCCATCCAACCATGCCTCAACCTCCTCCTCAATTTCCATCCCCTCACTCTCAACCACCTCCTTAACTTGGCATTTCCCACTCCCCTTCTTCTTCTTTTTCGACTTGACAGAATCAAGAGGATGAGGGGCTTCAATAACATAGATAGCCTTAATGTGATCCATGATAAGCAACATTAAACCCTCATGTAATAAAGGGTTTCTCGGGTTCTTTCTAAAATTTGCAATCCCATCTTCCAAAGAAAGCAACAGATAGAAAGGGAAATAAATGATCTTACCGTGACAAAAATGATTGAGCATCACAAAGTGTTGACCATACAAGGCTAAATACCTTCCATCCAAGGTGAAATAATGCATCAACACCACGGCCACCTCCTGCCAGATAGGTTTAATCTTGGACCTATCATATTTGCCACAGTCAAACCTCACCATTTTGGCTCTCTCTTTGTCCCAGAGAAAATTCAACCTAGAAGACCTTGAAATATTTTTGTCTCTGTAGAACTTTCTACCTTCGGTCGACATCCTAGTTACCTCTACAATAAATTCCTCACTAATAGTGGTATCCCTGCCAAACATGCTCAAAACTTGACCATACCAAGTGTCAACAAACTCTTTGGAAACACCTGTTTTAAAGCCATGCAATCTCTCCATGAAGGGGTAACCCCTCCCTTCTACAAAATTTCCTACACATTAACATTGGCCTTGAATTCATCACAAGAAAGTGGCTTCATTCTACACCTCTCCCCACCCATCATCGAACACTTCACAGATGCAGAGAGAAACAAAAAAAATATTGCAAATAAACACCAAGGTGAGAGGAAGAAAAAAACCCATAAAGTGTGCATTCCTGCCAAGTGTAGTACTGAGGACAATAATGGTGAAGAGCCTCCTGCATTTACGATTTGGATGCCCATAGATTCCAAAGATCTTCACAAGAATGAGGTATCTAATCAACTAGAGATGGACATGATTACCACACAAGCCTTTAAATGAGGAGACAACTTCCTCCAACAAGCTAGGATTTCTCATTATTAAGCAAATTAATTAAATCGATGGGTAGGTTATCATTAGCCTCCCAATATCTAGCTGACATCACCCCATGATTCACCATCCAGTTAGTCACCCCATTCACCTCATGGAAGGCGTGGGATATATACACCTCATTAAAATCATGCAACATAGCTCAGCCATCCAAAATAAAAATTTCAATAGTCCATGAAGGAGGAGAACAATTCCTAAGGTAGTTAATTATATTTAGAGAGTCCCCTTCGACCCATAACTTTGAGATCCCCTTCTCCCTAGCCAGCTTTATGCCATGATAGGCTACTACAACTCATCATGCCAAAGTTTCTTGTAATAGGTACACTTAATTTTTCTTTCTTAGGATTCCCTTGATTTGAAGAAGTTTCAGTGTTGGTTTTGGAGGATTCATATTTATAATATTTCTTATTCTCTTTGTCCTTCTCAGTGTTTTGTTTCTCCCCCTTGTTGTTTGAAGCCTATTGTTTTCCCATTCCTATTAATTTGAGGGCTTGTGGTTTTGAAGACTTCAATATTCCCATTTGTATTAACTTATCATGCTCCTTGGTCAAGTCAACAATGAAGTTATTTAGAGAAGGAATCTTTCATGTGGTTCCAAGAGCCCTATTGGTGGAGTAAAAGGAAGATACAAACACAAAATAGTCAAGACCTAATTTGAAGATAACATAAAGAACAAGGTGATCCTCCCTTTTCTCTAATTCACATTCTTTCAAATACAACCTAATTGATTTGAACTTAGTGAATAAGTCCTCTAAGATGTCAAAGGAACTAGGACTAAAACTTCGAGGCTCATTCTCCAACTCATGACCTTTCATTTTATCTACCTTCCCAAAGAGTTTTTCTAATGCAAGCCAAACTTTATTGGTTGTATTCAAGAACTCTACATGAAAGAGAAGTTTGGGAGATACATCAAGATACATAAATCCAAAGGTTCGATCATATTTGCTAAACCAATTTTCCTTAGCTTCCTTAATTGTAGGTTCTTTCTCAATACCTATTGTTACCCTATATAACCCTTTGTTCTTTAGAACAAGTTGTACTTTTAGTTTCCAATAATGATAATTAAAGGGTGTTAGTGGTGTGAAAATTTGATTTGAATTTATTCTTAAAATGAATTTGTTGTAGTAATTGAGAAGTGCATAAATGAAATGTGAAAATAAGGTAAGAAGTGCATAAGACACAAATCACTAGACCCCCCTTGATTCAATATTTGAGACCCCCCAGATTTTGAAACTTTATATATGTTTAGTGCATAAAAAATTCTAATGGAACCAATGAAGGCGCTTTATAATTTCACTATGATAATGTTTCCAATGGATTGGGCATACAAAATATTACTTTATTAAAAAACACTCAATTTCAAGTTCTCAATCAAAAGTTACATCAAATTTCCTATTTCTTTATGTTGCCATTTTTAAAAGTTACACTTTCATAAATAAAAATACCTTTCAAATGGAGGTTGAGAAGAGGGTTGGAGTTAAGCCCTCACCTATAGAAATCATGGGGTTTTATCCCTCATGTGACCACACCATGTGACTTGGGGCCAAATTTTTTTGGTGGGTTCTCCTCCCCTTCCTTGTAAAAGTTGATGTTAGCAGTTTTAAATCCTTTGTGAATGGTAACACTTAGATCTATGTTAATTCAAATCCTACCTAGCCATTCAACCTCCTTTGCTCATGTGTCTTGTGTTGAGTATGGCATGTATATGAAAATGGAACTAATGTGACTATGAAATTGGAACAAAACTATAGCAACCTCTCATGCCAAATGTAGGCTTTGGCTTTACTTTCACACAAACAAAGTGGCCTAATTTTTTTTGTTCCTATTGACCTTCCTTCCTTTGTTGATCGAACTTTTTCACATGCCTCCTTTTCCCATAGAAAAAAATGTCCTCTACACCTATCGAGCTATGTGAAACACCCTTTCACACATAGTAAGATCAAGCTTTGGCTTCAACCTCTAAGCACATGGAATCGAATTGGGATTTCAACCACCTATAGATTGACCTTCATAGATCAACCAAAAACATTGTGAATTGTCCTTCATGCCATAAATGGTGCACGTTGGACATCCATGACCTCTACAAAAAGCTTTCCAAAACACAAAATAACAACACACAACAAACCAAATTGCCTGCATTATTATTTTCAAAAAATAAACCCACAAATAAAATTGAATAGACATCCAAATTTTAGAATGGTTCTAATATCATGTATAATTTTGCTAAGATCTCTGGCTAAATTATTAGTATCAAATTGAGCCATATAAGATGAAAAAAATGCACATTCCTACTTGTGAGATGAAAAGCAAAGAATGTAAGTAAAGAATACATAATAATGGATAAATCAACATATATATTAAGCCATGAATGAGATGTACATCTAGCAAAGAGAGAAGAAACTACCACCAAGAATAGTGGAGAAGAGTATGAAGTTGACTCCCACTAATAGAGAGTGGTGGCAAGCTAACTCTCGCTAATTGAGACTCTTAACTAGGCTTAACATCAAGTATAAATATCCATGTGCATAATACACGAAATAATATATACACTAACAATGACATATCCTTATCTTAACATAATGTAAGGGTTGTGTACTTGTAATGAAAAAAATTGCATACTCATGTCATTTTGCATTTATTTGTGTGATCATTTTAGGAGAATGTATTAATATATGTACATATTAACAAATGGTGCAATCTTGTATGAAGTTGGGCTCATTCCCCTAACTTTTATCCATCCCTATACACACACCCTTATGCGCTTAGCCCCTACCTTATCCCTATATGCACATATTCTGATGCACTCACCCAAGCCTTGAATTTAACACTTGTCTATAAGATCTATCACATTATAGCTATTGATTTGATCGTTTGCCTAATTTGGGTCATTTTTATGATTGTGAGGTTGAACCCATGGTTGTGTAATTGACCGTTGCTTGTTTAAAATTCAAATTTTAATTTAAAATTGGGCCCTTTTATTTTCCACCATGAGTTAACTAAGTACATGCTTCATAAATTTTGGTGTTATGTGTTGGTATTTAAAGGCATTCAATACATTCATTTTAATCAGAATTAACAAGTCCACTCTCATTCTAAGGAGTTGACCATTTGGATATGATGCATAAAAAAGAATCTAGATTTGTATGACCGTCCATTGGAGCATATGCATGTCTAAAGAGTGTTATTTTTATTGTTAAAAGATATTTATGTGGGTTGACCTAGGAGAATGTGTCACCTAGTGACACATTGACAATCTTACCAAGGTATTTGTAAATACACCGAAACCTCATATTTTTTGGAAAGAGCAAAACAAGTGAAGATCATTCAAGTGACCAACATACTAATTATATATTGTACAAGGTAAAATCCATATATAGATGATCAATATGTGACTACAAACTTGATTTGGATATGACAAAACATAGATCCAATATAAATCCAAGACATTACACAAACAAGGAAACACCATTTTTGAAGCATTTATCACTCTAAACCAAATTTTAGCAAAATAAATTATTCTTCAATCACAAACTAAATAACTTCTTTCTTTACATTTACTTTATTAAACTAACTATTAAAATTATTTAATTTTCTAATTCCACTTAGTTATTAATTAATTTTAAATAATTATACTTATTTGATTGGATTATGCTAAACTACAATTTAAAAAGTTGAAAATACTATAGAATGACATGGCCACGTTTTTTTGGGGAGTTCATTGGATGTTTTTTTTTTTTTTTGAAGTTAAAGTCACCTTTGCTAACATTACTTCATTTATGAGGAATCTTAATGTACTTAATGATTCCTTTGTATAAAAAATAATAGTTTAATATATTAATTAAATAATTTTAAATTAATTTGAAAATAAATTATCAAAGTTTGAACTCAATCATTTTAGGGACCATGAGTAAAGTGACTCTTTCATCATTTAAAAGTATGACAATATAAATTGCACTTAAAACAAATTAGCATGGAGACATAAAGAGAGACAAATAAACAAGCAAAACCAACCATTGTGTAAGTGACATAAGAATGAGTTGTATATATAAAGCTAGCTTTCCAAATAAACAAATGTGCATAAATACCTAGTATTCCCCAAAATAAAGGCATTAATTTGTTGGTTGCTATATTAAAATGTTAAGTCATGGAAGTATAGAGGTATTTAATTTCATAATTAAAGAATAAATGTCTTTTAATAAAGATTGTGCATTTTGATTATTGCTGGTTTTTAAACATGATTTTTCTATTAGCTGAATGTTTCAAGTTTTGCATTAGATTTATAATTTATGTGAAGATGAGTTTTTAGGTTTGGATGTACTCTGTAATTGTTGATTCATCTCTTCAGTACAAAATACAATCTCTATGATTCTATACATTTTTCTCTTTACTTCGCTAAGTTTGCCACTGTTTTCTTTACCTTCTCTGCTATCTCAATTTGGTGGTATTTAGAATTACCTAGGAAGTATTGTTTTTATATCATAAGGGGGCGTGTTCCCCTTGAATCAACCCCCATAAATGTGTGTAAAGGATTGAATATAATAAACAACCACTATAAAATGATGTATGCATATTTGTTACTCCTTTAATTACATCAAATCCAAATATTTTGCTATTAATTATTCTCTAGATGCTTCTAGGATTAGAGAGGATGTGTTGAATGCAAGGAGATTTACAAGAGATTAGAGATCGTGAAATAGATGCAAATGAATGCTTTTAAATACCAACACAGCATGAAATCACACAATAATTTAATCAAACAACTTAGGGCAAGTAAATTATGAGTGTTAGTTATAACTTGAATTTGAATTTTGAAAAGGAAAGGGACCTAGTGTTGGGTGTGAGTTTGGTCCCATTAAATGAAATAAATCTTACCAAAATAGGCTCAAGACCAATTATCTCTATCAGTCATGGTATTCTTAGGTATCCCATGAAGTCTAAACACCTCCATGAAGAATAGGTTAGCAACTTGTGGTACCTTAAAATTTGGAAAAATAGCAAAGAAGTGCAAGTATTTTATATGTCTACGACTACATGTATTTCATCCCTACCTTGGAATTTAAGAAGTCCAATGATTATTCCCATCTAAATACTCTCCTATTTATGCTCTAGGATGGGCAAGGACTGAAGAGTCCTATAGGATGTGCTTGATCAATTTTATTTTTAGCAAATATGACATACTCTAATGTGCCTAAGGACATCATTCTTGATTTCCATGTGAACCTCTCTCTAAATTTCTTACAGGTTTTGAAATATCCTAATGGCGCACCAATGTAGTATCATGAATTGCCCTCAAATTCCTTTCCTTCATTTTAAAATCTAGCACTAAATAAATTATTCCTTAGATAAAGAACGAGCTCATTAGATATTGTTATCTATCATCCAATATATTTATAATACATCAATAGTTTTCATTCATCTATAACACATTTTACTATAATTTTGGCCTTCTAATTGGTCGAGATGTGTGATGTTGAGTAAAAATCTAGCTTTATTAACAAAGTTTTAGTTACTACATTTTTCTTTCCTTTAACAAATTCAATATCAAAACCAAATACTTGAAGGTTACTAACCCATTTTATTGCCACTCATTTAGATCCTTTTGATTAAGAAATTACTTTAGGCCATTATGATATATTTTTACCATAAATATGTTACCAACCAAGTATTGTTATAACTTAGTTAGCACATGTATAATGGATAGCATATCCTTGTCATAGATTAAGAGTCATTTTTCTACCTCCTTGAGTTTGCAACTATTGAATGCAATGGGATGTGTGTTTTGCTATGATGAAAAGATCCTATTTCTTCTCCATACGTGTCATACTCTGATAAAGAAGGAAGGGAAAATTGGGAATAGCTAGTATTGGTCATGAGATTAATACCTTTTATTTTTCAAATCTTGTTGCATCACCTCACTCCACATGAAGCCTCCTTTCTTTATTATATTGTTCAAGGGATTAGTTTGCTAATAAAATCCCTTAAAAAACCTCTAATAGCAGTTGCAAGGGCCAAGGAATCCTAGTAGTTGTGTCAAAGTCCTCAAGGAAGGCCAATCTAAAATAGCTTTGATCTTTTCCATGTATACGTTCACTCTCTTCATGCTAATGATGTGCCCTAAGTAGATATTTTTGGCATGGAAAATTCACATTTAAAAGTCTATGTAGGCTCCAAAATTCCCAACACCTTGTCAAGGTGCTTTAAGTGGTACTCCTAAGTTTTTTTGTAAATGAGGACATCATCAAAGAAAGAAATAACAAACTTCCTCATTTTTTTAATGAACACCTGGTTCATACATGATTGGAAGGTTGCAAGGGAAATTTTCAAGCCAAACAATATGACCAAAAATTATAATTCCCATAGTGGCACCAAAAGATTGTCTTTTGAATATCTTCCTTTCAAATTTTGATTTAATGATATCTTGATCTAAGGTCTATTTTAGAGAAATGAACCACTCCATGAATCTTATCTATTTGTTCATCGATCTTAGGGATTGGACAATGATTTCAAATGGTCTTATTGTTAAGGGTATTGCAATTGATGTATATTCTCATTGTGCCATGCCTTTCTTCTTCATAAGTATTATAAAGGAGGAAAAAGAATTTGAACTATGACTAATGTGCTACATCTTCAATAATTCCTTTATTTCCTTCTCAATCTCCTCCTTATGCCTTTTGGGATGGCAATAAAGGGTGGTAATGACAAGCTTAGTTCCCTCATCCAATTTAATAACATGTTCAAAACATCTATTAGGTGGTCTCCTAAGGGGAATGCCACTTTAAAACTTGTGTTTTTACTCAAGCTACATTGCACCTCCATGAGGTATGCCTTTTTTTCTTAAAGAGATTTAGTCATTGATATTAATCACTACATTACCCAATTTTCCTATCCATGATTAAAAATTCTCTCCATTATTTTTGCAGATACAATTCTTAACACTCCATTTTTAATTCCATGAAGTATCACTTCCTTTCCTTTGGATTAAAAATTTAATTCCATGGTTTGGAAGTTCTATGTATTTCCCCAAGGAGTGCAACCACTAAATACCCATAACCATGTCAATGTCTCCAATATTGACCACATAGAAATCATATATCGCATTGTTTTAATCTCTTAGGATAAAATTTAGCTAAGGGGTCTTCCTAGTGCATTGGATAGAGAAGATATTAGTGACCATTACAGTGAAGCCTTTGAGGTCTTTTATTTTCTGTCCTCACATTTCCACTAGACCTTCATATATGAAATTATGAGTAGCACTTGTATCAATGAGTATAGTAACTTTTTGTCCCTTTAAAACCCCATGAATTTGAAAAGGATTATACACATGTGAGAATACCAAAGAGCTTAGAAAAGGTACCTCTATAGTTTCCTTCTTCTTCCTTTGAATTTTCTCCTTCTTTGATCTCTAGATCAAGTTATTCCCCTTCTTCACTCAGTAGCTTTGGTTCCTCAACTTTCTACATTTCTTTAGAGACTACTTTAATGTAGTGCACTTGTCCCTTTCCAATATTCTTGTGTCTAGGTGACCAAGGCTTCTTGTAGTTGAATCATATATTCTTCCTTCTCAACTTGTTCTTTACCTATAGGTCCTACTTTTATTGGTAATTCTTAGATTGTTTAATTTCGTATGGAAATGAATTTTGGGAGGGAAAGTAATTTTTGAAACCTGTTCCTTGGCATAGAGGTTTCAATTTACAAGGTCCTCTTGATTACTTATTATAGGGAAGGTGGTCCAAATGCTTTGATCAGTTATTTGAGAGACTTAGTTATTCCCTCTACAAAAACATTGTTAAAATCCTCTATGTGACATCAAGCACCATTATAAATAGCTTCTAAATTGATATCACATAATTCTCCACTAATCCATATTATTTGAGCTAAGTTAATTCTTTGATGTGTAGCCTTAGATCCTTTCAATAAAACCTCTCAATTAGTAGCTTGCATAACTCATTGTATATTTTGATTGAGTTATAGCCTTGAGTGATTAGTCCATGGTACCACCATTCATGTGCAATACCCTCTAGATGCAAGGTTGCAAAATTAATAGCCTAATCTTTATTCATAGGCTTGGGATTTAGGTATGTGTCTAATTTATGTACCCATACAAGAGTGGTGCATTTTTTGGACCTATTGTAGGTGTATAGTGTTGGCTTACCTAAGGCATGATGCATATCATTTTGTGGAGTTTATTGTATAGGTTCATTCCTAGGGCTATTCTAACTATCCTTCTTTAGATTTATAAAATTGGTATAATGGATTTGGGTTCGATCTTGATGAGGCATAATGGATTTGGGTTCGATCTTGATGAGATAAAGCCCCTTAATTTATAGAGCTATAAAACTTGACATCTCATTTTATGAAATAAGAAATTTATTATTAATTTTTCTTTATCCTCAAAATAAGGTTTGCTAAAACAATTCTATAAGTTAACATTATGTTGAGATACCAAATGAAAATTGATAAGAATGCCAACAAAGTTTTGAAAATATGAACAACACCTCCTCCGAGTTTCAATAAATTAAAATTTAATTATGAGGCTACAAAAATTGGAATTGATTGGCATGGACACCTATTGAGAGACTATAATAGCAATTTTGTTGGTGGAGACACCTTCCTTCTCTTCATAACCTCAATAATAAAGCTAGTGTAATTGCATTATTTGAAGGACTAAATCTCTATGTGGAGAAGACGGTAAGAAAATTGGTGGTGAAAAGGAACACAATTAATATTAACAAGGCAATTATGAACCTGGCTAGATCCTCAATTGAAAAATTAAAAACATCTTGAGTCAACATTGTTATTAGAATATAATCATCTAATTGATTTATTAGCTAATACTAGTATCTACAAATGTTCAATGATGACATACTTTAGAGATCTCCTAGATGCTCAAGATGGGCTTCAATTGAGCTCTTAACTCTAATAATTGAATGAAAAATTAAGACCCCATCATGGATGCTGGGGATCTTAATGTTTGTATGTGTCATCCTATAGTTTGGAAAGGAAAAAAAGAGATAAAAAGGAAAAATGAAATTATTAATAGAAATGAGGTGTATTGGTATATGCCTTGTTGCATCCACTTTGAAAAAATAGGATAATTATTGTAAAGAGTTCCAAATGATTTGATGAGAAGATCATTAAAAGGGGCAAATCTAAGTATACCGATACATAGGAAATCATTTTTTCTACTACCTATGTTATTCCATAATTCATTGGTGCAAGGAAAGGTCTAATCATTATTTTCAAAATTTTATGATATCCTTGTTATTGAAATTGTGGAGAAACATATACAAAAATAAATAAATGGAAGCACATTCTTGCTTTGTGAAGAATGACAGGTAGAGAATTTAGGTCATCTTTGTACAAGGGTGAAATCTTTGATAGACAGTTGAGGAAGATATTTTAGATTAACATCAACAACACCATTATGATGATTAAAAGTGTTTTAAGTGAGGAAGAGATTATAAATATTGGTTTAAAGTGGATTGAGACATTTATTGAGGAATATTTTTTAGCTAAAACTTATCTCAAATTTAAAATAGGGATGTTTGTAATTGGATAATCAAGTAGATTCTTGATGTTAATGTGGTCATCCTAGGGGCATGAGCTAGTGAAGCAGATGAAGATGATTTTTCTTAGGATACAAAGGCTCATGTGGTGGTTGGAAATATAGAGGAAGTATACTTTAGAAAATAGGCCTAAGAAGAGACAAATACAACTAATGTATAAGAAACATGTATTAACTATTGTAAGAACCTTTTTAGATATGTACAAACTATGAAATTAATTTGAGATGGGGTCATAGGTGTGATTATGTAAAAATTTATGGTATATTTAATGTCTTGGGAAGGATAGAAAGAAAACTAGTAGAAGGTGACATCACCTATAGATTCAAAATCTATTTTCATAACTAAAATAATCCAACCCATCTAACTGCTTGGAAAAAATAAGAAATGTTACCATCATTCATAATAAATGAAGGCACTATTTTACTAGTAAGGTGTTGTTTTCCATAGTATTTTTTTAGTTTTATATTTTACATTTTAATTGTTTGTGACTATGGACATGTTTGTTTAGTATCATGTACAATATGTTGTAATTTGTTACAGTTGAAAGTAGTTGAATATGGACTATCCTACTTGACAAGATAATTTTTATTGTTTAATCTAGTTTTGAATTGGTCATTGTGACCAAGGATATTAGTATGGTCCGATTACGCTTGATCCATGAAGAATCAAAGCATAATGAAGCCACTAATACTCAATCTAAACAAGATCAATCGAATTGAAGTTAAACTAAACATTCATTAAAACAAAGCATTCTAAATTATGAAAATGTTTAAAATGTCTACTCTAACCCATTTTAAACTTATCCTGTTTTGGGACTGGTGTCGTGTTGATGTGAAACGACGACCCTTTCCCAATCACATGATCAATGAGCTTGTTTCAATCGATTCTATTGAAGAGAATCAATGAAATAGTTGTGAGATGTGAATGAAAACATGATTTATGCTAACTGATTTAGATATGCAATTGCTAAGCTAATCGAAATGAGATTTAAGCTAAAAAGATACAAACCCTAATTATTTAATTAGCTAAATGGATGCATTATGGAAGCCATTAATGGAAGCTAAGCTATTATGCAACTAATTTAAACTAAAATATGCTAAATGTGAGTAAAGTATGAGTGTGAGTGTGAGTGATTTCAACAGCATAAGTTTGCTCTGAAAGATGGATGATGGATCCATTTGTCTCCAAATAATGTTCTATTTATAGGAAAGCAAATGAGAAATGAAGGGTTGAGATCAAAAAAGCTAATCAATGGTCAAGGATGGAAGAATTTGGAGGCATGGATCATTTATTCTCATCAACAGGTGAGAATGCAAGATGAGATTTAATCAAGGGTTCTCATTCCTTCCAAACAAGCATAGTTTTGACCTGTACAAGAGGTCAAAACTTGCACAAGAAGTCACAAGTTAACTTACATATGAAGCTAAGTGAGAATTTCCCTTTTGCAAATGATTGGAGGAGGGAGAATATTCTTTAGAATATTATCATGGGTGAGAGAAAAATATATTTTACAAATTACAACAAAGTTTAATTGTACAAAAGGGGAGAGAATACTCCATAGGAATATTCCCCTTTTGGAGGAATGTGCAAAGGAGGAATATTCCCTTGCAAGTGGGGGGGAATTCTAAATTAATTAGATAATTTCTAATTAAACAAGGGTTTAATCATTCATGTTAGGAAAATTAATGTTTACATTATATTTGAGGTGTAAATGTAGAAATGTAATTACTTTTGTAATAGTGAAGTTGTTAATAAACAACTCACTAATATAGGTTTGGGTTGTTATTCAAGTTAGTAGTTAGTGTGTTATACCTATGAATATTATTTTGGGTCATTTGTTATAACACCTCCCTAAATAATAGGAGGTTGTTTTGCTATTTGTTTGGCTATATATTAGCCATGTATTGAGTGTGGAATAGTGAAGCATATTATCGTGTGTAAAGTTTTCTATCTACCTCTACCCAAATTTCCAACATGATATCAGAGTAGGATATGGGCATTATATTTGCATTCCTCAAATAATAGTTTGTGTGGGCAATAAAGGAGATAGCTAGAGATTTTCATTGGTGACTTTAATTACTGAAATGACACACTGTCAAGATCTCCATAATTGGAATGGTCTATAGAGGGATTTCTGTTAGAAGTGAATCTTTCTCTGTATGAAGTTCTCCATGTGCAATGAAGGACACTTCAATCATACGCATATTGGTGACTTTATAGCCCACGAACCATTTTGGAGGAAATTTGCTAAGTGGTTCCTTCATTAATAGGAGGCATCGATTTGTTGCTTCCATGGCATGCTTGCCTTTGCAAGACATTATTTCTTGTTATGGAGTGCCTTGATTGAAAAAGGAGTCTTCTTTAATCACACGGGGCTCTACAATGTTGGAATATGTGCCTCAATCCTTACTGACATGAAACTCCTGAAGGGAAAAGTCGCTGTGACAGTGTTCATGTCTAGGTGACTAACAATTTTGATGCTCTTGAAATGATCCTATCGCTGTGAAAGGTTTAAATTTTTCTGAAAAAGTCTATCGCTGTGACTTTGTGCTTTCGGCATGACCTTTTGGCGAATGGATTTCTTCAGGCGACAGTGTGATCTTATCGGGCTAACTCGGGTGTCGGGGAGAGGTCCCATCGATTGGTGGATGTCTCGCCGATAGCTTAAAGCTATTGGGGTAACACAGTGGTCACAGGGAGATGTATCAATGATGCAGCTTGGTCACACCGATGGGAGATGTCACTTGGTCTTCGCGGTGACAAAAAGACTTTGCTGAGAAGTCTTGGCAAAAGTCTTGAGTCTTGCCGATAGTAAGTCTTCAGTACGACTTAGGGAGCTCGGAGAAAGGTCACAGCGATAGACACGAGTCTTGGCGACAGTGTGTTTTTCGGTGGAAGCTTTGTTTCGGTATGACGTCTCACCAAAACCGTGGGGTCTTTCCAATAGGTGAAAGGTTTCAGAATAACACAAGGTTGTCGGCAGAATGTCTTGGCGAGATCGGTATGTCTTTCCGAAAGGACTAACTCATCGCTGTGACTGAAGACTTCGATATGAGTCTCTCCGAAAAGAGAATGTCACGCCGAATGGAAATCTCATCGATGTGACTTGTGAACTTGACATGAGGTCTTGGCGAAGACGAAATGTCTTGCCGATGGAATGTCTGATCACTATGACTTGTGCATTCAATATGAGTCTCGCCAATAAGGGAAACCTTTGCCGATAGGAACAAAATGGACATCAATGGTTTCGGTATAACTTCTTTGTTGTCTTGTTGACTGCTAGAGACTTAAAGCCGATATCGATAGAGGAACTTTGTGGCATCGGGGAGACACTGTGAGTGTCTCACCGATATTCCAACAAAGTGTGACCGCCATTGACCATGTGATCATCCTGTGTGGCATCCTGCTGGACCAATTAGAGGAAGCAATTTTTTCAAACTGATGACGGTTGCTTTTTGTAACAGTTGCAACGCTGGAAAAAACTACATGCAAGGAAAAATCATCTGCTCGAAAGGAATCTGTCTATGATTGGCAATGGCGGATAAGGAAGCACTGAAGACAAAATCAGAATGTGAATAAGATTTAAAGTAGATTGATTATGATTTGGAGATACGATGAGTTGTTCGAGTTGTTGAGAGAGCATTTGTCTGTAACTGATGAACAGTGAATAAAGCTACAAAAAAATAACTAGAGAGCTGGATCTTTGAATTGTATGTAATATTCTTGTTACTGTAATACAAAGTGATTCAGCTTGGTGTGGTGGGTTTTTTCCCGTAAGGGTTTCCCACGTAAATCTATTGTTCATTGTCTTTGTGTATTTGCTCTATTTCTGTAAATCTTTCATGTGTGTCTTAATTAGATTGTAATTTGAAAAATTAAAAGCCCTGCATTGCATTCTTCCCTGTGGATTTGACATTAGGAAAGTGTTTCCGCACCTCTGCTTTCCTTACAAGTGGTATCAAAGCCTAGCCAGTTGTGTTGTCCTTGTGAGTGGGTTGGGTTTTTTGTGTCAATCCTTTTCCAGTGGGAGTTTTGTATAGTTATTTTAATTTAACTACAGATTAAGATGGCGAGCACATCCAGTAGGATGGATATAGAGAAATTCAATGGAAGCAATTTTGAGCTATGGAAACTCAAAATGGAAGATATGTTAGTAGACTGAGATCTTTGGACTGCTGTGTCTGGAACAATGCCTCAAGGCATGAAGCAAGAGGATTGGGACCTTGCAGATAGAAAGTCTAAAGGGCTAATAAGGCTCTGTTTGGCAGACTCTGTTCTTTTGAACATGCATGAAGAAAAGACTGCATCTTCCTTGTGGAAAAGATTAGCATCTATTTATCAAGGCAAGTCCTTGGTGAACAAGTTGTTCTTGAGGAAGAAGTTGTACTCTTTGAGAATGCAGGAAGGGGGGTCTGTTGTTGATCACTTAAATTCTTTCAACATGTTTATTGCTCAGCTGACATCTGTTGGTGTGAAGATTGAAGATGAAGATCATTGCATGCTGTTGCTGTGTTCTCTGCCTGATTCTTGGGATCATCTAGTGATGGCCATTGGGAGTACAACATCCACATTCAAGATAGAAGATGTTGTTGCTTCTCTGTTATCAGAAGAAATGAGAAGAAAATCTTCTGAGATGACAAAGGAGGCTTTGGCTATTAGAGGTAGACCAAAGGAGAAAGGCAAGAAGAAGGACAAGAAGTCAGAATCGAAATCAGAAGGGAGGTCAAAGTCTCCTGGCAAGAAGTCAAAGGTGAAGTGTTGGAATTGTGGGCAACCTGGTCATGTCCAAAGGGATTGCAAGGAGGAGAAAAAGAAGAAGAAGAACTCTTCTGGAAATGATTCTTCTCAGAGTGATGCAGATGCCTTCATTGCAGCTTTGGCTACACGGGCATCCGATGATGTCTGGCTGATTGATTCTGGAGCATCTTTCCACATGACATCTCATAGAGAATGGTTCACGAAGTATGAAGAATACAATGGTGGAAAGGTATACTTGGCAAGTGACTCATCTTTGGAAATTGTTGGCCGTGGATGAGTCAAAATTCAATTCCCTAATGGAAGAGTGAAGGGAATCAATGATGTCATGCACATACCAAGTCTGGCTCGAAATCTACTTTCTGTAAGTAAGCTAAATGATATCGGAGTGCAGGTCACGCTCTCTAGAAATGGCTGCAAGATGACTAGAGGCTCTATGGTGCTGGCTAGGGGTGCTCGAATTGGTACCTTGTACAAGCTAGATGCACAAGCTATTCAATGCAACAACGTCTCTGCAAAGTCACTTATGGCTGCTCATGGAGAAAAGAAAGAAAATGTTCCTGATGGAGTAAACACCATGGAGGTTAAACTTCTAGCATAAAAGACTATGCTCTGGAATCATAGGCTTGGCCACATTGGTGAGAAAGGTTTAAAAACCTTGAAAAATAAAAACCCGATAGAAGGTCTTGAAGATTGTAACCTTGAGTTTGATTTTTGCGAACATTGCATATATGGAAAGCAACACCGTGTTTCATTTTATTCCAGTCCTCACAAAACTTCTAATTTGCTTGATTATATACATTATGATGTGTTTGGTCTAGTGAATGTTCCTTCGTTGTCTAAATCAAGATACTATGTGTCATTTATTGATGATTATTCAAGAAGAGCATTTGTATATTTTCTAAAAAGTAAATCAGAAGTGTTCAGTCAGTTTAAGGAATTTAAAAACCTTGTAGAAAAATAAAATGTTTAAGGACTGACAATGGCGGTGAGTTCTGTTCAGATGAATTCGAAAGGTACTGTAAAGATCATGGGATCAAAAGACACAAGACTACACCTTACACTCCACAGCAAAATGGAGTTGCTGAAAGGTTCAATAGGACAATAATGGAAAGAGCACGGAGTATGCTTTGGCAGTGATGGCTTGGAGAGAAGTTCTGGGTTGAAGTAATCTCTACAACATGTTACTTGGTAAATCACTCCCCTAACTCTGCTCTTGTTGAGAAGATGCCTTTGGAAGCATGGTCTGGAAAGAATCCCTCTCTGAGACATATTCGTGTCTTTGGCTGTGAGGCATATGCATATGTGCCATTTGAAAAGAGATCCAAGTTGGAAAACAAAGCTGGAAGTGTATTTTATTGGCTATAGCTGGAATAAAAGATACAAGCTTTGAACTCGAAAGACTGAGTAAAGAAGCTCGCAGGGCCAACAAAAGTGTTATCTTTCATGAAATAAACCTTCTACATTGATCCGCGAAGTAGAGGCTAAAATCAGGAAAACAAAAGATGGTGCTGAATGATTAGATAAAGAGGAATTGAAAATCAAATGTACCTCCACATCGAGGGAGAGCTTTTAAGTAGTTCCCGGAAAGTTCTCGGCGAGATGAAGCTTGAACCACCTCGGCCAAATGGAGGAGGTCCACTGCGGAAAGAAAGCAACCCGAAAGGTATGGCCATTTAGCCCTACTTGTGCCTATGCTTAATTTCTAGCATTGATGAACCTAGGACTGAAAGAGGCATTTAAATGTCCGATTCAAACCTTATTGGAAGCCATGAATGAAGAATGGCATCATTAGAAAAGAATGACACCTGGAGTTTTGTTCCATTGCCTAAAGGCAGAAAATCTGTAGGCTGCAAATGGATATTCAAAAAGAAAATAGGTCTAGATGGCAGTGTAGAAAAATATAAAGCGAGGCTGGTTGCAAAAGGTTATTCCCAGGTAGAGGGGATTGACTATGGAGAAATATTTTCTCCTATAGCTAAGCTGACATCTATTAGATTTCTTTTGTCACTTGCATCAGCATATGATTTAGAGATTGAATAGATGGATGTGAAAACAACATTTCTTCATGGTGATCTTGAAGAAGAAATTTATATGTCCCAGCTGGAGCACTTCGTGGAAAAAGGTAAAGAAAGACTGGTATGCAAGTTAAATAAATCTCTATATGGTTTAAAATAGTCCCCTAGAATGTGGTACGAAAAGTTTGACACTTTTGTCTTGTCATTGTGATTTGTAAGATCAAAATGTGATCACTATGTTTATTACAAAGCTGAAAGTGATCAAATTCTCATTATTGCTCTATATGTTGATGATATGTTGTTTATAGGCAATAGTAAGCTAATGATTTCTGATCTTAAGTCCCAGTTGTCTACAAAGTTCGAAATGAAAGATCTTGGTGCAGCAGGGTATATTCTGGGAATGGAAATAACCAGGGACATAAAGAATAGAAAACTTTGGCTCAATCAGAGTAAGTATATCATGACTATTCTAAAGAGATTTTGTATGACTGAGTGCAAATAGCTAGTTGTTCCAGTTACACAGGGAACGAAGCTATCTGTTGAGGATTGTCAAAAATCTTCTTCTGAGATGGAGGACATGACCAGTGTGCCTCATGCAAGTGTAGTTGGTAGTCTTATGTATGCAATGGTCTGTACAAGGCCGCACATTGCCCAAGCAAAGGGGAGTTCTTAGTCGGGCTTATGGCTAATCCCGAAGAACACATTGGGATGCCGTGGAAGAGGTTTAGATATCCGAAGCGGCACTTTATCATGCTTGTGCCTGGTAACTTGGTTGAATCACAAAGAACTCTCAGTATTCGTGGCTATGTGGATTCTGATTGGGCAGGGGACATTGACAGCAGAAGATCCACCAGTGGATATATTTTCACGATGAATGGTGGTGCAGTGAGTTGGATGAGCAAGCAGCAGGCTGTAGTCACTCTATCTACGACAGAGGCAGAATACATGGCAGCCACACATGCCTATAAAGAAGCAATCTAGTTAAAAAAAATTTGCTCTAACATTGGCTTTGATGCAGAAAAGATTACTATCTACTGTGACACCCTGATTGCTATATGTTTCGCAAAGAATCCTACTTTCCATGCCAGGATGAAACATATAGATGTACAGTATCATTTTGTATGAGATATAGTGAAGGATGGGAAGGTATCCTTGGAGAAAGTGGATGCTCTGGAGAATGTTGCAGATGCATTGATGAAGCCTGTGAGCACAGACAAGTTCAGGTGGTGTGCCAGTTCGATGGGCCTCTTGGCCCATGTTTTTTAGTAGTTTGTTTTTGCTCTGGAGGTGTCAGTAAGATCTTCGTCAAGTGGGAGCTTGTTGGAATATGTGCCTCAATCCTTACTGACATGAAACTCCTGAAGGGAAAAGTCGCTGTGATAGTGTTCATGTCTGGGCGACTAACAGTTCTGATGCTCTTGAAATGATCCTATCACTATGATAGGGTTGAAGTCTTGCCGACAAAGTCTATCACTGTGACTTTGTGCTTTTGGCATGACCTTTTGGTGAATGGATTTCTTTGGGTGACAGTGTGATCTTCTCGGGCTATCTCGGGTGTCGAGGAGAGGTCCCAGCGATTGGTGGATGTCTCAATGATAGCTTAAAGCTATCGGGGTAACACAGTGGTCATGGGGAGATGTCTCAACGATGCAGCTTGGTCGCATCGACGGGAGATGTCACTTGGTCTTTGCGGTGACAAAAAGACTTCGCTGAGAAGTCTTGGCGAAAGTCTTGAGTCTTGCCGATAGTAAGTCTTCGGTAAGACTTAGGGAGCTCGGAGAAAGGTCACGGCGATAGACACGAGTCTTGGCGACAATGTGTTTTTCAGTGGAAGCTTTGTTTCGGTATGACATCTCACCGAAACTGTGGGGTCTTGCCGATAGGTGAAAGTTTTCAGAATAACACAAGGTTGTCGGCAGAAGGAAGCACTGAAGACAAAATCAGAATGTGAATAAGATTTAAAGTAGATCGATTCTGATTTGGAGATACGATGAGTTGTTCGAGTTGTTGAGAGAGCATTTGTCTGTAATTGATGAACCTGTGAATAAAGCTACAGAAAAATAACTAGAGAGCTGGATCTCTGAATTGTATGTAATATTCCTGTTACTATAATACAAAGTGATTCAGCTTGGTATGGTGGGTTTTTTCCCGTAAGGGTTTCCCACGTAAATCTGTTGTTCATTGTCTTTGTGTATTTGCTCTATTTCTGTAAATCTTTCATGTGTGTCTTAATTAGATTGTAATTTGAAAAATTAAAAGCCCTGTATTGCATTCTTCCCTGTGGATTTGACATTAGGAAAGTGTTTCCGCACCTCTACTTTCCTTACATACAACTATTGAGGATAGTTCTTCATTGCAGGTTTATTGTGGCTCACATACTCAACATAGGTTCTTGAAGTCCTTGCTCTATGGTCTATTGCCACCAATTTTTAACTTGGCTATTGCCTCGTTCCGCCATGAATGTTGTCATCCTCTAGCCTACATTTAAGAGCTCAGATTTGGAGACAATTATTGAGTAGGAAGGAGCTCTCATCAGTTTGCCATATATCAGTTGCTTTATTATGTTGTGGTTGACTTGGTATATCCATAGATCAAACACATTCTATTTTCTTTGTGGTCCATGGTTCTTGTTTGAACAACATCATATCTAGCTTAGACGACATATGAAGATCTTGTGTGAGCTTCATCCTGACTCATAGATTTTGTGACTTTGATTATCCGATTCCATTGTTATGGCTCTACTACTTCCATAGTGGTCGGTGTGGTGGCATCCTTTCCCAATCACTTTCTTTAGGTGGCAGAGATTACATAAATGGTTTGAGGAGATGGTCTTTATGAGCACTGTGTTGCAGAGAATTTTGAGTGTGTTGACTTGCGAAGCTACCTACGGAGGTCTATGCATTCTTTGTTGCCTTGTCTAGAGTATGTTGAGTTCTACGCTTTTGTGTAGAGTTGTGTTGTGCATCATGCATAATAGAGTTGTTCAGTTTGTTGCTATATTTAAAAATTAATAATTCATAGGGCCATATATTTTCCATTTGGGTAAACAAAGGATCCTCTATATAGTGGATGCATTCTAAGTGACCTTAGTTAGATACTTTGGCAATTTGGCTTCTTTTGTATAGTTGGATATTTTGTGTCGTAAAGGTCAAATTGTATCAATTTTAGAATATAGTGCATCTTAATGAGTCTTAAATTGTAATATCATAAAAATAGTCAATCTAAATATAAAAGTGTCAAAAATAAAATAAAAATCATTTTCAATTCTAATTGGACGCATTATCGCTTGTACGCGATGTCCATTTTGTGGAGGAGAAATATGTTCTTTTCTCACAATTGATAAAACTAAACTTCAAAGTCAAATTTGCTAAGTAGAAAATAAATTGGAGGTTGGAAGCACTAGAGTTTTGAGGACAACCAATGACCTCTCGTTAGTCACCAACGACGGGGCCGCTTATTAGCTTTGGTGGCATTTTATTTTCTATTTTGTGGTAGTGTGTGTTTTTTTTCTAGCTTTTCAGTGTGGTGTGTGAATGCTGGAAAATGATCGTATTGGAGAGCATATGACTGCAGAGATCCTTTGACTACAAAGATCCTTTGAGTGTTGTACTTCATTGGAAGATGGTCGACTAGGGAATACGTTCACTAGCAATAATGGCCATGTGCAACAAGATCCAAACAACAAGATCTAGCCAACAATATGCAGTATGGTATGATTCTCTTTTCAGTATTCCTTATTTATGTGAATAAATGGAATTCCACATTGTGGGGGGGAACAATAACCAATGTTCCATTCCCATTTTGCACCAAAATGGCTAAAGTCAAGGGAAACTTTTAGTGGTAGTGGCAGTTTCCTACGCTGTTCGAGATCGAGTGGCAGCGATTGGTAACAATGACTACAATTAAGAACATTATGTTCTTAAGGAATGTAGTGTGGAACATTTTCTAGGATGGGTCTTGTAGATTTGTGTGGATTTCTTCCCTGATGTACAAGCATAGTGGCGAACAAAATCACCAGTGTAATGCAGTTCATGGATCTTGAAAGGGTTTGTGGGAGGATCCAAAAAACCACACGAGGTAGACAGTTGATTAGTTCCTGTCATGTCAAGGTTTGTAGTAAGCCTGTTTCAAACCATGGAAGGAGAGAGCCTTTCTTTTGGATCAAGGTCATGAGTCACATAGTTAGATATGCCATAAGGGTGAGCATACTGTAGAGGAGTTTGTGGATGTTTTTCTACCATGTAAACATTAAGGGGGGGAATGTTAGGAAAAAAAATGTTTACATTATATTTGAGGTGTAAATGTAGAAATGTAATTACTTTTGTAATAGTGAAGTTGTTAATAAACAACTCACTAATAAAGGTTTGGGTGGTTAGTTGAGTTAGTAGTTAGTGTGTTATACCCATGAAGATTATTCCGGGTCATTTGTTATAACACCTCCCTAAATAATAGGAGGTTGTTTTGCTATTTGTTTGGCTATATATTAGCCATGTATTGAGTGTGGAATAGTGAAACATACTATTGTGTAAAGTTTTCTATTTGCCTCTGCCCAAATTTCCAATAATTCAATTAGGGGAATTAGAAGAATGAAGTGATATTCATTAAATTAAATGATTTAATGAATGGGGGAAAGGTGAAATGACATTTAATTAAATAACTTAGGGTTATTTAATTAAATAAAAATACTTAGGGAATTAAATTAAATAGTTTTATTTATTTAATTCTACCAAAGAAAAAGCTAGCATGAAAGGGGTAAATTCGGCATGTACAGATCATGATGGGCCAAAAGTGGCAATATGATGGGTATGTCATGACTCTTTTACCCGCAAATTGATGAAAACAAAAAGGGTTTTTAAAGGAGATTCTCAACTTCCACCAATATAAATTATGCTTTTACTTTGAATTTAATAAGTAATTATTCTTCATTCAAAATTCTCAATTTTACTTAAGTCTTCAATTGATAGACCGACAAGAAAACATCTATATATCTTTCAAATGGTATCACATTTTTGAATCCAAAACATGTCACATTCTATGCTTCAGGTGATACTTGTGAAAAAAAAGAAAAAATTGAATTTCATGAAGTTTTGACCAAGTTAAGGTGGTCTATTATTGCTGTGTTTTTTTATATTTTTAAAAGTTGTATTGCACTAATTAATTGTTTCTTACTTGGAAAAAATTACAAAAATATGACGATCTTAGACACGAGTCCCCTACTTATATTCAAAATCTTATAAAAATATTATCATTTTATTGTGGTTAGGGTGGCCTATTTAATAATCACATTTATTTTTTCCCTGAAATTTAAGTACTACCGCGATTGAAATTTCATAATTTTCAACAAATAGATTTTTTTTTTTAAAACAAACCTAGTAGTTTAGAAACTACGTTCAATTTGCTACAGATTCTATTCTTACATATTTTTGAAATAATATAGATAACTTATTCAAATTTTTACGTCAAGTTTCCTAAGTTTGATTTTTCTGATTTTTTTGCCACTTAAGGGCCTGCTTTTTCCATGATGATCCTACACATACCCAATTAACCTGATTAAATGAATTAGGTTAATAGATGTAAATGATGCAATTAATTAAATAGCTAAGATAATTTAATTAATTAAGTGAAAAGAGGATGGGTTTCAAGAGGAAATGATGTTAGTATACCTGATTCGAGTGTATGATATCGTTTAGGACATTTTTTAGTATCTACATTTTGCCTCTCTTTGAAGCAATGTACTTATTGCATTGGTTCAAAGACTAATGCCGATTTTGATGTTGGTTTTGCTACTGATGATAATGTAGAAACGAATACTGATGATCTCTTTAAGATGTTGATAGCCAAGCTAAAGTTGATTGATCTAATTGATTGATTGATAACATTGTTGAGGATTCACAACAATGCAAGGACTATGTTGAATAACACAAGGATTGGTAGGGAAAGATATATATCCCAATGATGATTAATTTGATAATTTGATCAAGATTTGCTAGCAAGGCTAGGAACAAAGTCTGTTAGATGATTTGATATCGATATGATGGAAATACAGTTGGTTTCCCCCTTGAGAGATCAATCAGGGAATAAAGTGTTCCGATCAGGCTCATGATAGGTGAAAATCAGACTTATGCTTGAGATGCTTGAGATTTCAGGTTGCTTTGAATCAAAGAGCTGCAACTTTTC
>VDFB02390328.1:0-71953 GCA_007258455.2 Sequoia sempervirens | reverse complement strand
ATGTGTAGAAGTAGATGAAGATGACTCCCCATCACTATCCTCACTATTAGAGCCAAAAGAAGAAGAATTTCCTTAGGAATCTTTTGTGAATGGTCCAAGTCATCAAAATAATCATCAAAACCAAGTGATTCCATAATAGAAGGAAATTTTTTAAGTGTAATAGGACTCTCTTGAAAATTAATGCTCCTCTCAATGAATAACTCATGTGTGGTCGGGTGGAGTAGGTGATGAATTTTCACACCATCTAGATAACCTATAAAGATGCAAGGTTTAGATTGTGGTTCCATTTCCTTGTGATTATTCTTCAATATGCATGCCAAGGTGGGAGATCCAAAGACCTTGAAGTGCTCAACTAACAATTTCCTACCTATCCAAGCTTCAAAGGTAGTGATTCCCTTCAAGATTTTGTGAGGAACTCAATTTTGAATGTAACACACATTGTTAATTTCTTCTACCCAATACTATGGTGTAACACCCTTGTAGTGTATCATGAAGTTAGCCATATCTTTTAAGGATACATTATTACTTTGTACAACATCATTCTATTAGGTAATATAAGGAACTATGCATTACAAGTCTACCCCCTTTGATGTACAAAACTATTCAAACTTTTTGTTGACATACTTACCCCCATTATTTATCTAAAGAACCTTGATGAATTTCCCTCACTATTTTTTAGGAAGAGCCTTGAAGTCTTGAAAGTTGTTGAATACTGACACATTTCTACCAAAGGAAGTAGACACATGTGTATATGGAGAAGTCATCTATGAAAGTGAGAACATACCTAGCCTTAGTAAAAGATGGATTTGGAAATACCCCTGATACATCACTTTGAATAAGCTCCAAAACTTGTGTAGCCCTCCATGCTTTTCCTTTGTCAAATTTCTCTTGAGGATGCTTCCCAAGGGTACAACCCGTATAAATACCTTTAGATAATCTAACTCTAGGCAATCTTTTGGCCATATCTTTTTGTATAAGGTACTCAAGGTAGTGGTATTAAAGGTGGCTAAACTAATAATATCATAATTTGCTAACTCCATCTACATGAGTAGCCGATGTTGTAGGAGAAACATCAAGTGAAAAGTGTGAGAATGTGTATAACCTTGCTTGGTGATCTTCCCTTCCCAATGCTAACAATTTGTTGAAGAACTCTCTAATATCAATTAAGTATGGGGAAAAATGAACTATCATGCCCTTCCCTATGTGGGTAATTTGATATATTGATAGGAGATTAGTTGAAATTGAAGGTACACTTACAACATTTATGAATGTTCCACCTTCAACTTCAACAAATCCTTTCCCCTCAACTGTTGTTGGATTGTCATCACCCAAAGTGATAGAATAAATATTGTAAGGCTCTAAGGAGGAAAAATCAACCTATCAAGAACCCATATGGTGTCAAACACTTGATTCAATGATCCAAGATGGAGATGATGATGATGATGTAGTGGAAACTAGAGCCTTATCCTTAGAATTATCTTTTCCTTTTTCCATTGTCTTGATAGATTCTCGAGTTAATGAAGATTGTTTGATAGATTCAATAACCCCTATGTTATGCTTCTTAAGAATATGTGAGAGGTGGTCAATCTACTTCTTCATATATTTGAGCTCATCATGCCAAAGTTTTTGATTAATGATAAACAGGTTTTGAAGGGGCCTTGAAACCGTGTACAAAAAAAGAGCAAGGGGAGCAAAGATGAAGCAATAGGCTGCCCACCCAAAACAAGAAAAGATAAGCTGATTACAAAACCATCAACACCCCATTAGCGAAAAAGAAAAAGTCACAACAGCAAAACCAAACAAAAAAGAACAGAACAAGTGGCCATTAGAGAAGTTCCTTAAGCATTCTAGTCACTTCCAAGTCCTTAGAAATAACCCTATCATGCATTTCCATGACCTCCTCCACGTCATGCCTTGGCATCGTTTTGCAATTCTTGGTTTTGCTATGAGTGCGTACACTCAATCCCATGCACAAGTCCACAGTCAACAACTCCTTATCAACATTCTCCCCCATCTCCTTGTTCACTGGCTCACTGAACATAGATCTACTAGTCCATTCCTCCACCTTCTCATTCAGGAACATAGGCCCTTCAGCCAAGGATTCCAATTTCTCCTTGCTGAGATTGATGATCATGTCCAAGTCTTTACGCATGTTCAATCGATAGTTATTTTCCAACATAGACATCCTTGGGCCATAGTCTCTCTTCAAATTGGCCATTTCTTCCACCAAAAGGCCCACACTAGAATTCAGAGATTTAGCCAATCCAAAAATGGAATCCTTATCCTTAAGACTTATGAGCATATAGATATTGCAATGGGAAATTGTGTCATGTTTGTTATGGAGGTCTTGAACCTCCTAAACTAGCTACATAAGCAGATTAAAAGAAATATCAACCCCTTCCTTAACTAGACCTGAGGCTTGTGAGTAGTCCATGACACCCCAAAATAAACCTCTCCCCTAATAGGAGCTCACGAGAGGTTCATCATCTTGAAAACCATCGAGAAAATTAACTTTGGACTTACCCTTGTCTTTAGAAGCCAACACATGAATAGACTTGTCCACATCCACCACACTATTCACCTTTCCAGCAACAGGGGTCCCTCCACCATCACCAAATCCCAAGTCCACACTCCCTAAATTTTCCACCTCACCAACCTGGTTAACCTCTAAGACCTTCGAAAACTTTTCTGCGACATCCTTAGAGCACACCAGCCCCTGTATCTTAGCCTTCTTTCTGTTGTCATTTCCCTCCTCAACTTCTTCACCAAAAACCTCCTAAATTTTTTGCTTTACACGTGGGTTGGAGGGTTTTTTCTTTTTAGCAGAGGGTTTCTTCCCACCAAAAGAGGGAGTGTAGTCTAAGACAGTGTGGTACCCATCCAACCATGCCTCAACCTCCTCCTCAATTTCCATCCCCTCACTCTCAACCACCTCCTTAACTTGGCATTTCCCACTCCCCTTCTTCTTCTTTTTCGACTTGACAGAATCAAGAGGATGAGGGGCTTCAATAACATAGATAGCCTTAATGTGATCCATGATAAGCAACATTAAACCCTCATGTAATAAAGGGTTTCTCGGGTTCTTTCTAAAATTTGCAATCCCATCTTCCAAAGAAAGCAACAGATAGAAAGGGAAATAAATGATCTTACCGTGACAAAAATGATTGAGCATCACAAAGTGTTGACCATACAAGGCTAAATACCTTCCATCCAAGGTGAAATAATGCATCAACACCATGGCCACCTCTTGCCAGATAGGTTTAATCTTGGACCTATCATATTTTCCACAGTCAAACCTCACCATTTTGGCTCTCTCTTTGTCCTAGAGAAAATTCAACCTAGAAGACCTTGAAAGATTTTTGTCTCTGTAGAACTTTCTACCTTCGGTCGACATCCTAGTTACCTCTACAATAAATTCCTCACTAATAGTGGTATCCCTGCCAAACATGCTCAAAACCTGACCATACCAAGTGTCAACAAACTCTTTGGAAACACCTGTTTTAAAGCCATGCAATCTCTCCATGAAGGGGTAACCCCTCCCTTCTACAAAATTTCCTACACATTAACATTGGCCTTGAATTCATCACAAGAAAGTGGCTTCATTCTACACCTCTCCCCACCCATCATCGAACACTTCACAGATGCAGAGAGAAACAAAAAAAAATTGCAAATAAACACCAAGGTGAGAGGAAGAAAAAAACCCATAAAGTGTGCATTCCTACCAAGTGTAGTACTGAGGACAATAATGGTGAAGAGCCTCCTGCATTTACGATTTGGATGCCCATAGATTCCAAAGATCTTCACAAGAATGAGGTATCTAATCAACTAGAGATGGACATGATTACCACACAAGCCTTTAAATGAGGAGACAACTTCCTCCAACAAGCTAGGATTTCTCATTATTAAGCAAATTAATTAAATCAATGGGTAGGTTATCATTAGCCTCCCAATATCTAGCTGACATCACCCCATGATTCACCATCCAGTTAGTCACCCCATTCACCTCATGGAAGGCGTGGGATATATACACCTCATTAAAATCATGCAACATAGCTCGGCCATCCAAAATAAAAATTTCAATAGTCCATGAAGGAGGAGAACAATTCCTAAGGTAGTTAATTATATTTAGAGAGTCCCCTTTGACCCATAACTTTGAGATCCCCTTCTCCCTAGCAAGCTTTATGCCATGATAGGCTACTACAACTCATCATGCCAAAGTTTCTTGTAATAGGTACACTTAATTTTTCTGTCTTAGGATTCCCTTGATTTGAAGAAGTTTCAGTGTTGGTTTTGGAGGATTCATATTTATAATATTTCTTATTCTCTTTGTCCTTCTCAGTGTTTTGTTTCTCCCCCTTGTTGTTTGAAGCCTATTGTTTTCCCATTCCTATTAATTTGAGGGCTTGTGGTTTTGAAGACTTCAATATTCCCATTTGTATTAACTTATCATGCTCCTTGGTCAAGTCAACAATGAAGTTATTTAGAGAAGGAATCTTTCATGTGGTTCCAAGAGCCCTATTGGTGGAGTAAAAGGAAGATACAAACACAAAATAGTCAAGACCTAATTTGAAGATAACATAAAGAACAAGGTGATCCTCCCTTTTCTCTAATTCACATTCTTTCAAATACAACCTAATTGATTTGAACTTAGTGAATAAGTCCTCTAAGATGTCAAAGGAACTAGGACTAAAACTTCGAGGCTCATTCTCCAACTCATGACCTTTCATTTTATCTACCTTCCCAAAGAGTTTTTCTAATGCAAGCCAAACTTTATTGGTTGTATTCAAGAACTCTACATGAAAGAGAAGTTTGGGAGATACATCAAGATACATAAATCCAAAGGTTCGATCATATTTGCTAAACCAATTTTCCTTAGCTTCCTTAATTGTAGGTTCTTTCTCAATACCTATTGTTACCCTATATAACCCTTTGTTCTTTAGAACAAGTTGTACTTTTAGTTTCCAATAATGATAATTAAAGGGTGTTAGTGGTGTGAAAATTTGATTTGAATTTATTCTTAAAATGAATTTGTTGTAGTAATTGAGAAGTGCATAAATGAAATGTGAAAATAAGGTAAGAAGTGCATAAGACACAAATCACTAGACCCCCCTTGATTCAATATTTGAGACCCCCCAGATTTTGAAACTTTATATATGTTTAGTGCATAAAAAATTCTAATGGAACCAATGAAGGCGCTTTATAATTTCACTATGATAATGTTTCCAATGGATTGGGCATACAAAATATTACTTTATTAAAAAACACTCAATTTCAAGTTCTCAATCAAAAGTTACATCAAATTTCCTATTTCTTTATGTTGCCATTTTTAAAAGTTACACTTTCATAAATAAAAATACCTTTCAAATGGAGGTTGAGAAGAGGGTTGGAGTTAAGCCCTCACCTATAGAAATCATGGGGTTTTATCCCTCATGTGACCACACCATGTGACTTGGGGCCAATTTTTTTTGGTGGGTTCTCCTCCCCTTCCTTGTAAAAGTTGATGTTAGCAGTTTTAAATCCTTTGTGAATGGTAACACTTAGATCTATGTTAATTCAAATCCTACCTAGCCATTCAACCTCCTTTGCTCATGTGTCTTGTGTTGAGTATGGCATGTATATGAAAATGGAACTAATGTGACTATGAAATTGGAACAAAACTATAGCAACCTCTCATGCCAAATGTAGGCTTTGGCTTTACTTTCACACAAACAAAGTGGCCTAATTTTTTTTGTTCCTATTGACCTTCCTTCCTTTGTTGATCGAACTTTTTCACATGCCTCCTTTTCCCATAGAAAAAAATGTCCTCTACACCTATCGAGCTATGTGAAACACCCTTTCACACATAGTAAGATCAAGCTTTGGCTTCAACCTCTAAGCACATGGAATCGAATTGGGATTTCAACCACCTATAGATTGACCTTCATAGATCAACCAAAAACATTGTGAATTGTCCTTCATGCCATAAATGGTGCACGTTGGACATCCATGACCTCTACAAAAAGCTTTCCAAAACACAAAATAACAACACACAACAAACCAAATTGCCTGCACTATTATTTTCAAAAAATAAACCCACAAATAAAATTGAATAGACATCCAAATTTTAGAATGGTTCTAATATCATGTATAATTTTGCTAAGATCTCTGGCTAAATTATTAGTGTCAAATTGAGCCATATAAGATGAAAAAAATGCACATTCCTACTTGTGAGATGAAAAGCAAAGAATGTAAGTAAAGAATACACAATAATGGATAAATCAACATTTATATTAAGCCATGAATGAGATGTACATCTAGCAAAGAGAGAAGAAACTACTACCAAGAATAGTGGAGAAGAGTATGAAGTTGACTCCCACTAATAGAGAGTGGTGGCAAGCTAACTCTCGCTAATTGAGACTCTTAACTAGGCTTAACATCAAGTATAAATATCCATGTGCATAATACACGAAATAATATATACACTAACAATGACATATCCTTATCTTAACATAATGTAAGGGGTGTACTTGTAATGAAAAAAATTGCATACTCATGTCATTTTGCATTTATTTGTGTGATCATTTTAGGAGAATGTATTAATATATGTACATATTAACAAATGGTGCAATCTTGTATGAAGTTGGGCTCATTCCCCTAACTTTTATCCATCCCTATACACACACCCTTATGCACTTAGCCCCTACCTTATCCCTATATGCACATATTCTGATGCACTCACCCAAGCCTTGAATTTAACACTTGTCTATAAGATCTATCACATTATAGCTATTGATTTGATCGTTTGCCTAATTTGGGTCATTTTTATGATTGTGAGGTTGAACCCATGGTTGTGTAATTGACCGTTGCTTGTTTAAAATTCAAATTTTAATTTAAAATTGGGCCCTTTTATTTTCCACCATGAGTTAACTAAGTACATGCTTCATAAATTTTGGTGTTATGTGTTGGTATTTAAAGGCATTCAATACATTCATTTTAATCAGAATTAACAAGTCCACTCTCATTCTAAGGAGTTGACCATTTGGATATGATGCATAAAAAAGAATCTAGATTTGTATGACCGTCCATTGGAGCATATGCATGTCTAAAGAGTGTTATTTTTATTGTTAAAAGATATTTATGTGGGTTGACCTAGGAGAATGTGTCACCTAGTGACACATTGACAATCTTACCAAGGTATTTGTAAATACACCGAAACCTCATATTTTTTGGAAAGAGCAAAACAAGTGAAGATCATTCAAGTGACCAACATACTAATTATATATTGTACAAGGTTAAATCCATATATAGATGATCAATATGTGACTACAAACTTGATTTGGATATGACAAAACATAGATCCAATATAAATCCAAGACATTACACAAACAAGGAAACACCATTTTTGAAGCATATATCACTCTAAACCAAATTTTAGCAAAATAAATTATTCTTCAATCACAAACTAAATAACTTCTTTCTTTACATTTACTTTATTAAACTAACTATTAAAATTATTTAATTTTCTAATTCCACTTAGTTATTAATTAATTTTAAATAATTATACTTATTTGATTGGATTATGCTAAACTACAATTTAAAAAGTTGAAAATACTATAGAATGACATGGCCACGTTTTTTTGGGGAGTTCATTGGATGTTTTTTTTTTTTTTTGAAGTTAAAGTCACCTTTGCTAACATTACTTCATTTATGAGGAATCTTAATGTACTTAATGATTCCTTTGTATAAAAAATAATAGTTTAATATATTAATTAAATAATTTTAAATTAATTTGAAAATAAATTATCAAAGTTTGAACTCAATCATTTTAGGGACCATGAGTAAAGTGACTCTTTCATCATTTAAAAGTATGACAATATAAATTGCACTTAAAACAAATTAGCATGGAGACATAAAGAGAGACAAATAAACAAGCAAAACCAACCATTGTGTAAGTGACATAAGAATGAGTTGTATATATAAAGCTAGCTTTCCAAATAAACAAATGTGCATAAATACCTAGTATTCCCCAAAATAAAGGCATTAATTTGTTGGTTGCTATATTAAAATGTTAAGTCATGGAAGTATAGAGGTATTTAATTTCATAATTAAAGAATAAATGTCTTTTAATAAAGATTGTGCATTTTGATTATTGCTGGTTTTTAAACATGATTTTTCTATTAGCTGAATGTTTCAAGTTTTGCATTAGATTTATAATTTATGTGAAGATGAGTTTTTAGGTTTGGATGTACTCTGTAATTGTTGATTCATCTCTTCAGTACAAAATACAATCTCTATGATTCTATACATTTTTCTCTTTACTTCGCTAAGTTTGCCACTGTTTACTTTACCTTCTCTGCTATCTCAATTTGGTGGTATTTAGAATTACCTAGGAAGTATTGTTTTTATATCATAAGGGGGTGTGTTCCCCTTGAATCAACCCCCATAAATGTGTGTAAAGGATTGAATATAATAAAAAACCACTATAAAATGATGTATGCATATTTGTTACTCCTTTAATTACATCAAATCCAAATATTTTGCTATTAATTATTCTCTAGATGCTTCTAGGATTAGAGAGGATGTGTTGAATGCAAGGAGATTTACAAGAGATTAGAGATCGTGAAATAGATGCAAATGAATGCTTTTAAATACCAACACAGCATGAAATCACACAATAATTTAATCAAACAACTTAGGGCAAGTAAATTATGAGTGTTAGTTATAACTTGAATTTGAATTTTGAAAAGGAAAGGGTCCTAGTGTTGGGTGTGAGTTTGGTCCCATTAAATGAAATAAATCTTACCAAAATAGGCTCAAGACCAATTATCTCTATCAATCATGGTATTCTTAGGTAGCCCATGAAGTCTAAACACCTCCATGAAGAATAGGTTAGCAACTTGTGGTACCTTAAAATTTGGAAAAATAGCAAAGAAGTGCAAGTATTTTATATGTCTACGACTACATATATTTCATCCCTACCTTGGAATTTAAGAAGTCCAATGATTATTCCCATCTAAATACTCTCCTATTTATGCTCTAGGATGGGCAAGGACTGAAGAGTCCTATAGGATGTGCTTTATCAATTTTATTTTTAGCAAATATGACATACTCTAATGTGCCTAAGGACATCATTCTTGATTCCTTTCCATGTGAACCTCTCTCTAAATTTCTTACAGGTTTTGAAATATCCTAATGGTGCACCAATGTAGTATCATGAATTGCCCTCAAATTCCTTTCCTTCATTTTAAAATCTAGCACTAAATAAATTATTCCTTAGATAAAGAACAAGCTCATTAGATATTGTTATCTATCATCCAATATATTTATAATACATCAATAGTTTTCATTCATCTATAACACATTTTACTATAATTTTGGCCTTCTAATTGGTCGAGATGTGTGATGTTGAGTAAAAATCTAGCTTTATTAACAAAGTTTCAGTTACTACATTTTTCTTTCCTTTAACAAATTCAATATCAAAACCAAATACTTGAAGGTTACTAACCCATTTTATTGCCACTCATTTAGATCCTTTTGATTAAGAAATTACTTTAGGCCATTATGATATATTTTTACCATAAATATGTTACCAACCAAGTATTGTTATAACTTAGTTAGCACATGTATAATGGATAGCATATCCTTGTCATAGATTAAGAATCATTTTTCTACCTCCTTGAGTTTGCAACTATTGAATGCAATGGGATGTGTGTTTTGCTATGATGAAAAGATCCTATTTCTTCTCCATACGTGTCATACTCTGATAAAGAAGGAAGGGAAAATTGGGAATAGCTAGTATTGGTCATGAGATTAATACCTTTTATTTTTCAAATCTTGTTGCATCACCTCACTCCACATGAAGCCTCCTTTCTTTATTATATTGTTCAAGGGAGTAGTTTGCTAATAAAATCCCTTAAAAAACCTCTAATAGCAGTTGCAAGGGCCAAGGAATCCTAGTAGTTGTGTCAAAGTCCTCAAGGAAGGCCAATCTAAAATAGCTTTGATCTTTTCCGTGTATACCTTCACTCTCTTCATGCTAATGATGTGCCCTAAGTAGATTTTTTTGGCATGGAAAATTCACATTTAAAAGTCTATGTAGGCTCCAAAATTCCCAACACCTTGTCAAGGTGCTTTAAGTGGTACTCCTAAGTTTTTTTGTAAATGAGGACATCATCAAAGAAAGAAATAACAAACTTCCTCATTTTTTTAATGAACACCTGGTTCATACATGATTGGAAGGTTGCAAGGGAAATTTTCAAGCCAAACAATATGACCAAAAATTATAATTCCCATAGTGGCACCAAAAGATTGTCTTTTGAATATCTTCCTTTCAAATGTTGATTTAATGATATCTTGATCTAAGGTCTATTTTAGAGAAATGAACCACTCCATGAATCTTATCTATTTGTTCATCGATCTTAGGGATTGGACAATGATTTCAAATGGTCTTATTGTTAAGGGTATTGCAATTGATGTATATTCTCATTGTGCCATGCCTTTCTTCTTCATAAGTATTATAAAGGAGGAAAAAGAATTTGAACTATGACTAATGTGCTACATCTTCAATAATTCCTTTATTTCCTTCTCAATCTCCTCCTTATGCCTTTTGGGATGGCAATAAAGGGTGGTAATGACAAGCTTAGTTCCCTCATCCAATTTAATAACATGTTCAAAACATCTATTAGGTGGTCTCCTAAGGGGAATGCCACTTTAAAACTTGTGTTTTTACTCAAGCTACATTGCACCTCCATGAGGTATGCCTTTTTTTCTTAAAGAGATTTAGTCATTGATATTAATCACTACATTACCCAATTTTCCTATCCATGATTAAAAATTCTCTCCATTATTTTTGCAGATACAATTCTTAACACTCCATTTTTAATTCCATGAAGTATCACTTCCTTTCCTTTGGATTAAAAATTTAATTCCATGGTTTGGAAGTTCTATGTATTTCCCCAAGGAGTGCAACCACTAAATACCCATAACCATGTCAATGTCTCCAATATTGACCACATAGAAATCATATATCGCATTGTTTTAATCTCTTAGGATAAAATTTAGCTAAGGGGTCTTCCTAGTGCATTGGATAGAGAAGATATTAGTGACCATTACAGTGAAGCCTTTGAGGTCTTTTATTTTCTGTCCTCACATTTCCACTAGACCTTCATATATGAAATTATGAGTAGCACTTGTATCAATGAGTATAGTAACTTTTTGTCCCTTTAAAACCCCATGAATTTGAAAAGGATTATACACATGTGAGAATACCAAAGAGCTTAGAAAAGGTACCTCTATAGTTTCCTTCTTCTTCCTTTGAATTTTCTCCTTCTTTGATCTCTAGATCAAGTTATTCCCCTTCTTCACTCAGTAGCTTTGGTTCCTCAACTTCCTACATTTCTTTAGAGACTACTTTAATGTAGTGCACTTGTCCCTTTCCAATATTCTTGTGTCTAGGTGACCAAGGCTTCTTGTAGTTGAATCATATATTCTTCCTTCTCAACTTGTTCTTTACCTATAGGTCCTACTTTTATTGGTAATTCTTAGATTGTTTAATTTCTTATGGAAATGAATTTTGGGAGGGAAAGTAATTTTTGAAACCTGTTCCTTGGCATAGAGGTTTCAATTTACAAGGTCCTCTTGATTACTTATTATAGGGAAGGTGGTCCAAATGCTTTGATCAGTTATTTGAGAGACTTAGTTATTCCCTCTACAAAAACCATTGTTAAAATCCTCTATGTGACATCAAGCACCATTATAAATAGCTTCTAAATTGATATCACATAATTCTCCACTAATCCATATTATTTGAGCTAAGTTAATTCTTTGATGTGTAGCCTTAGATCCTTTCAATAAAACCTCTCAATTAGTAGCTTGCATAACTCATTGTATATTTTGATTGAGTTATAGCCTTGAGTGATTAGTCCATGGTACCACCATTCATGTGCAATACCCTCTAGATGCAAGGTTGCAAAATTAATAGCCTAATCTTTATTCATAGGCTTGGGATTTAGGTATGTGTCTAATTTATGTACCCATACAAGAGTGGTGCATTTTTTGGACCTATTGTAGGTGTATAGTGTTGGCTTACCTAAGGCATGATGCATATCCTTTTGTGGAGTTTATTGTATAGGTTCATTCCTAGGGCTATTCTAACTATCCTTCTTTAGATTTATAAAATTGGTACAATTTTTTTTTACTTAGAATCCTTTTAGAAGAGTTTGGTACTCAACATAGCAAGATGTAACATCATCAATGATGATATTGTGTGCTATGGTTTTAGGAGCCTCTCATTCCCTACAAATTAAGGTAAGTTGGAATGGCCTTGCATATGAGATAAGGACAACTTTTTGTATGTTAGTGAGAGTGACGTTACAGTTGTTGGATTTAAAAGAACTACCTTTATTATTTTATGGTTTGGATAAATTCATGTTAGAATCCATTTTTTGTAACATTTGTGCGAACATGTCCAACATCATATCAAACTTTATCTCCACCTAAACCTCATGGTTAGATCCCACATTAGATATTTTTTCCTTATCTTCCATAATATTCTAACCTAAATACTTTGTGTAGGAGTTCTATTTTCTAATCTTCCTCTAGTAGACCCTATCCACACTATCATTGGAATGCATAGAAAATCTACATTGCAAGGATCAATTTTAAAAAGAATAGGCTAGCAAGATCACCAAATCTGATACTAGTATGATGTCCCAAAAAAATTAATGCAAATATTTTTTGAGAAACTTAAATATATATTTAATTGGAGCCTTATAAAATCCTAAATATTAAGTCAAATATTTTGGTGATTTCTATTTTGGGGTTTAAATATTTAAATCCTAGGACCTTAGAAACCCGGATTGTGCTAATTTTTATATTGAAAAATTATCAACCTCATATTATTCTTTAGACTTCATTAATTTACCCTAAATTCTAGACCTTAATCTATTATGCTCGAATCTAGCAAACACAAAAAAATCCCCTTTTATATTTACATGATCACATTAAATACATAGTATTACATGGTTAGATTCACAAAAAAGATAGATAAGTAATAGATTTAAACAAGATTTTTCATTCACACATTTTACTTAGATTTATAAATTGGGTTCACAATTAGGATTAAAGTGTAGACCCCTTCATTTACATTATGTATGTCTAAAACCCATTACAAAATGTGGCCAAGGCAACAACCACAATAGAAAACACAACAAGATGCCCCAATAATTGAAATATTAGTTGCACAGTCATAATCCAAACTATAAATACAATGAATTACAACCAAGATCATCTAGAAATAAAACTAGTTGAATATTGCTAAAAATTCACCAAGTTAATAAACTTGAAAATGACCTATGTGTGAGACTAATCCTTTAGCCAAAGGGGTTTCATTGTTCAACATGAGATCTATGATATTTTCATCCCTTCACATCCATAGATACATGGTTTTTTCCTCATATTTGGACACTTGAACAAAAAGTTCTCACAATACTTTATGGTTAGGGTTCATGCAATTTTTCTCATAATAATATTCCTTCTAGTATTTCAACTCATTATACACCCAAAACGATGTCAAAATTTACAAGAATGACAACTATCTTGAGATTGGTATGTGAGAAGGACTAACTGCAACCATCAAGCATTGTTTCCCCTTGAATCATGCCTAGAATCCTACTTATGTATGTGGAAATGTGTTTGTGAGGCATAAAGGAATGTCCCTTCCAAACTACAACTATCCACATCAATAATGGGAATGGGTCCCTTAGGGTTTGAAATTGTAACCACCTCATTAATGGTAGTCAAATTCATCTTCCTTGTTTGAATAGCTAGTTGTAACTATGGAAGCACACCCTCATTATTAAATAATACTTTTTTGCCTATGTCAACCCTTCTACAAGAGGTGTCATCAACTTTCACATTAATGTTTAATTAATTATATATATTCAAATAGCTAAGATAGTTTAGGAAAAATATTTATTTTCCTTGCAATGTCAATAGAAGTCTTTATCTTACCTCGTTACAAATCAATTATTATTATTAATACATTTGTTCAATGGTGAGGATGATGGTATGTTTATTTGTTATAACATCCACCAAGGTTTAAATCTCCTGGAAGTATGATTGGACTAGGTTTGATTCTTAATTGTTTTTGATGGATTAAATCATTCTACTTATAATACAACAAAAAGACAACTTATACTTTAGATGTATATTCTCTCACAATATTATAACATACTATATGAACATAAATACCAATACCTATATAATCAAATAATTTTTTTAATAAAAAAAGCCTATATGTTTTTTTTTTTAATTTCACATCATTCACCATTCTCCATTCACCACCTTTGATATGATAGAAGAGGCATAATAGTAGGTCCAACAACCGTTGATAGAAAGTTTCCTCTTGTTTGTCTTGGGACAATTAATAAAACATGGTAGGCGACCATTAAGTACAATTTCAAATAGAAGTTCTATCTATTATATGGTAAACCTTTGATTATTATAATGTGACACTAAAGCTTGCTAATCGACTAGGTTGGAAGTTGTCCACTCTTTGTCGACAAGTTGTGTAAATACAAAGAAAAATAGTTAGCTTAAAAATATATAATATCTTTTAAATTAAGGGGCAATATAATATGATATTGATGGCTTTCACATCATATTAAATGGTTGCATTAACATGAATTCGTCAAACAATGACATTATGTCATAGTAAACATCATTAAACAATGACATTATGTCATAGTAAACATCATTAATGGCATCGTGGTGACTTCGGCTTCAATTTTTCCTCCACGTGATTGTGTGGAAGAGGTCGTACTTGATTGGAAGACCACCCATGTTGATAAGATTTGCTTTTAAGAATGAAAACATATAGTTTTAAGTAGATTGACTCTGATTTCTTCTTTGGGGCAATGAAATTAGGGACTTTATAGCATTGACTTACAACTATGAAAATCTTTAAGATTGATCTTGATGAGAAGAATGGTCCTTCATTTATGGTATTATTTAGATTATTTGTTATTTTATTAAAAAATATGGTTTAATAAGCTTGTTCGTGTGGTTGGCATAGTTGTGTTAAGGCTTTGGGTTCATCTCAGGGTCGAGGTTTTTATTCTTGTTGATCGGATTTAAGTGCTGACTGTGTTGTACGAGCCCGTGCAGTCAGCCCCTGTGAACTAGTCTCGCCCCAACTCGCCTTTTCAACACCCTAAAACATGGCATAAAAATAAGTCCAAGGCAAGGGTTGTTGAGTCGCTAGATTGAATCGCGGGGAGACTACTGGGTTAAAAAAAAGTTTATTATGAAGATGAGATATATTAAAAAAAATCTAAGTTTGATTTTGATGAGAAAAAAAAAGAGACTCCTTCAGTTATCACATCATCTAAATAGTTTGTTATATTATAAAAAAAGTATGGTTTAATAGATGGGATAGAGAAAGAGAAATATTTATGTTTGATTTTGATTAGGAAAAAGTTTTTTATTCATGGTATCACCAAAATGGATTGTTACAATACAAAAAAAGTATGGTTGAAAAGGTCTATTATGTAGATGAAACATAATTAGAAAAATATTTTGGTTCCATCTTGATGAGATGAAAGTCTCTTAATTCATTACATCACCAAAATAACTTGTTACAATTAAAAAATATGGTTTAATAAGTCTATTATGTTGATGAGGCATAATGGATTTGGGTTCGATCTTGATGAGATAAAGCCCCTTAATTTATAGAGCTATAAAACTTGACATCTCATTTTATGAAATAAGAAATTTATTATTAATTTTTCTTTATCCTCAAAATAAGGTTTGCTAAAACAATTCTATAAGTTAACATTATGTTGAGATACCAAATGAAAATTGATAAGAATGCCAACAAAGTTTTGAAAATATGAACAACACCTCCTCCGAGTTTCAATAAATTAAAATTTAATTATGAGGCTACAAAAATTGGAATTGATTGGCATGGACACCTATTGAGAGACTATAATAGCAATTTTGTTGGTGGAGACACCTTCCTTCTCTTCATAACCTCAATAATAAAGCTAGTGTAATTGCATTATTTGAAGGACTAAATCTCTATGTGGAGAAGACGGTAAGAAAATTGGTGGTGAAAAGGAACACAATTAATATTAACAAGGCAATTATGAACCTGGCTAGATCCTCAATTGAAAAATTAAAAACATCTTGAGTCAACATTGTTATTAGAATATAATCATCTAATTGATTTATTAGCTAATACTAGTATCTACAAATGTTCAATGATGACATACTTTAGAGATCTCCTAGATGCTCAAGATGGGCTTCAATTGAGCTCTTAACTCTAATAATTGAATGAAAAATTAAGACCCCATCATGGATGCTGGGGATCTTAATGTTTGTATGTGTCATCCTATAGTTTGGAAAGGAAAAAAAGAGATAAAAAGGAAAAATGAAATTATTAATAGAAATGAGGTGTATTGGTATATGCCTTGTTGCATCCACTTTGAAAAAATAGGATAATTATTGTAAAGAGTTCCAAATGATTTGATGAGAAGATCATTAAAAGGGGCAAATCTAAGTATACCGATACATAGGAAATCATTTTTTCTACTACCTATGTTATTCCATAATTCATTGGTGCAAGGAAAGGTCTAATCATTATTTTCAAAATTTTATGATATCCTTGTTATTGAAATTGTGGAGAAACATATACAAAAATAAATAAATGGAAGCACATTCTTGCTTTGTGAAGAATGACAGGTAGAGAATTTAGGTCATCTTTGTACAAGGGTGAAATCTTTGATAGACAGTTGAGGAAGATATTTTAGATTAACATCAACAACACCATTATGATGATTAAAAGTGTTTTAAGTGAGGAAGAGATTATAAATATTGGTTTAAAGTGGATTGAGACATTTATTGAGGAATATTTTTTAGCTAAAACTTATCTCAAATTTAAAATAGGGATGTTTGTAATTGGATAATCAAGTAGATTCTTGATGTTAATGTGGTCATCCTAGGGGCATGAGCTAGTGAAGCAGATGAAGATGATTTTTCTTAGGATACAAAGGCTCATGTGGTGGTTGGAAATATAGAGGAAGTATACTTTAGAAAATAGGCCTAAGAAGAGACAAATACAACTAATGTATAAGAAACATGTATTAACTATTGTAAGAACCTTTTTAGATATGTACAAACTATGAAATTAATTTGAGATGGGGTCATAGGTGTGATTATGTAAAAATTTATGGTATATTTAATGTCTTGGGAAGGATAGAAAGAAAGCTAGTAGAAGGTGACATCACCTATAGATTCAAAATCTATTTTCATAACTAAAATAATCCAACCCATCTAACTGCTTGGAAAAAATAAGAAATGTTACCATCATTCATAATAAATGAAGGCACTATTTTACTAGTAAGGTGTTGTTTTCCATAGTATTTTTTTAGTTTTATATTTTACATTTTAATTGTTTGTGACTATGGACATGTTTGTTTAGTATCATGTACAATATGTTGTAATTTGTTACAGTTGAAAGTAGTTGAATATGGACTATCCTACCTGACAAGATAATTTTTATTGTTTAATCTAGTTTTGAATTGGTCATTGTGACCAAGGATATTAGTATGGTCCGATTACGCTTGATCCATGAAGAATCAAAGCATAACGAAGCCACTAATACTCAATCTAAACAAGATCAATCGAATTGAAGTTAAACTAAACATTCATTAAAACAAAGCATTCTAAATTATGAAAATGTTTAAAATGTCTACTCTAACCCATTTTAAACTTATCCTGTTTTGGGACTGGTGTCGTGTTGATGTGAAACGACGACCCTTTCCCAATCACATGATCAATGAGCTTGTTTCAATCGATTCTATTGAAGAGAATCAATGAAATAGTTGTGAGATGTGAATGAAAACATGATTTATGCTAACTGATTTAGATATGCAATTGCTAAGCTAATCGAAATGAGATTTAAGCTAAAAAGATACAAACCCTAATTATTTAATTAGCTAAATGGATGCATTATGGAAGCCATTAATGGAAGCTAAGCTATTATGCAACTAATTTAAACTAAAATATGCTAAATGTGAGTAAAGTATGAGTGTGAGTGTGAGTGATTTCAACAGCATAAGTTTGCTCTGAAAGATGGATGATGGATCCATTTGTCTCCAAATAATGTTCTATTTATAGGAAAGCAAATGAGAAATGAAGGGTTGAGATCAAAAAAGCTAATCAATGGTCAAGGATGGAAGAATTTGGAGGCATGGATCATTTATTCTCATCAACAGGTGAGAATGCAAGATGAGATTTAATCAAGGGTTCTCATTCCTTCCAAACAAGCATAGTTTTGACCTGTACAAGAGGTCAAAACTTGCACAAGAAGTCACAAGTTAACTTACATATGAAGCTAAGTGAGAATTTCCCTTTTGCAAATGATTGGAGGAGGGAGAATATTCTTTAGAATATTATCATGGGTGAGAGAAAAATATATTTTACAAATTACAACAAAGTTTAATTGTACAAAAGGGGAGAGAATACTCCATAGGAATATTCCCCTTTTGGAGGAATGTGCAAAGGAGGAATATTCCCTTGCAAGTGGGGGGGAATTCTAAATTAATTAGATAATTTCTAATTAAACAAGGGTTTAATCATTCATGTTAGGAAAATTAATGTTTACATTATATTTGAGGTGTAAATGTAGAAATGTAATTACTTTTGTAATAGTGAAGTTGTTAATAAACAACTCACTAATATAGGTTTGGGTTGTTATTCAAGTTAGTAGTTAGTGTGTTATACCTATGAATATTATTTTGGGTCATTTGTTATAACACCTCCCTAAATAATAGGAGGTTGTTTTGCTATTTGTTTGGCTATATATTAGCCATGTATTGAGTGTGGAATAGTGAAGCATATTATCGTGTGTAAAGTTTTCTATCTACCTCTACCCAAATTTCCAATAATTCAATTAGGGAATTAGAAGAATGAAGTGATATTCATTAAATTAAATGATTTAATGAATGGGGAAAGTGAAATGACATTTAATTAAATAACTTAGGGTTATTTAATTAAATAAAAATATAGGGAATTAAATTAAATAGTTCTATTTATTTAATTTAATAAGAAAAATGTTAGCATGAAAGGGAGAATTGGGTATGTGGGATCATGATGGGCCAAAAGGCAATATGATGGGTATGTATGATGACTTTTTACCCAAAATTGATGAAACGAAAGGGTTTTTAAAGGAGATTCTCAACTTTCCACCAATATAAATTATGCTTTACTTTGAATTTAATAAGTAATTATTCTTCATTTTCTATTCAAATGGCGACTAAAGTCTGATTGATAGGCTGATTGAAAAACATCTATAGCTTTCAAAGCGGTATCACATTTTTGAATCAAAACATGTGTCATTCTATGCTTAAGCATATAGGATTAAAAAAAAAAATTGAATTTCATGAAATTTTGACCAAGTTAAGGTGGTCAGGACATGAGTTTTTATATTTTTAAAAGTTGTAATAAAAATCATAATTAATTGTTTACTTGGAAAAACAAATTACAAAAAATATGCATCGATCGGACATGAGTCCTCTACTTATATCTAAAATATTATAAAAATAATTATCATTTTGTTGTGGTTAGGTTACGGACACCTACTTCTTATTTTTCCACGAAATTTAAGTACTCTGCATTGAAATTTCTAATTTTCACCAAATAGATTTTTTTTTAAAAGAAACCTAGTAGTTTAGAAACTATGTTCAATTTGCTATAGATTCTATTCTTACATATTTTTGAAATAATAAAGATAACTTATTCAAATTTTTACGTCAAGTTTCCTAAGTTCGATTTTTCTGATATTTTTGCGACTTAAGGGCTTGTTTTTTCCATGATGATCCTACACATACCCAATTAACCCGATTAAATGAATTAGGTTAATATATGTAAATGATGCAATTAATTAAATAGCTAGGATAATTTAATCAATTAAGTGAAAAGAGGATGGGTTTCAAGAGGAAATGATGTTAGTATACCTGATTCGAGTGTATGATATCGTTTAGGACATTTTTTAGTATCTATATTTTGCCCCTCTTTGAAGCAATGTACTTATTGCATTGGTTCAAAGACTAATGCCGATTTTCATGTTGGTTTTGCTACTGATGACAATGTAGAAACGAATACCGATGATCTCTTTAAGATGTTGATAGCCAAGCTAAAGTTGATTGATCTAATTGATTGATTGATAACATTGTTGAGGATTCACAACAATGCAAGGATTATGTTGAATAACACAAGGATTGGTAGGGAAAGATATATATCCCAATGATGATTAATTTGATAATTTGATCAAGATTTGCTAGCAAGGCTAGGAACAAATTTTGTTAGATGATTTGATATCGATATGATGGAAATACAGTTGGTTTCCCCCTTGAGAGATCAATCAGGGAATAAAGTGTTCTGATCAAGCTCATGATAGGTGAAAATCAGACTTATGCTTGAGATGCTTGAGATTTCAGGTTGCTTTGAATCAAAGAGCTGCAACTTTTTAGATTGTTGAGCTGAAGATGATATAGATGCCCCATTATGCCCTAGCAGAAGAGGGATTGTTGGTAAAGAGGATGAAAATAGTTCCTGGAAAGCTCAGATGTTGATGTAGACAAATTTCATGATGTATAGACAGTCATCAGTTATGGGTAGCCTCATGTATATTTTGATATATCATACATATTCAATACTTGGATAGAATTGTTAGTAAGTATAGAAGAATAAGAAGAATAAGATAAATGGTTTGACCATTGATTTTGAGATTGATTCAAAAATTCCAACAAGTCCATCATCCACCGAGACTTTATTAGAGATGGTGATGAGAAATGCATAATGATGATGAATGCATGATGATGAAGATGATGATTTTCTCATATCTTGGGATTGGGATTTTCTGTCATTCCTTATTGTTTGATATAACACATAGACACGATGCATCAAGGTATTGATAACCAAGATGGCATTGTATCTAGTGTAATGGACTTTGACTCTGCAAATAAATAGGAAAGTTCTTGTTCAAACCTTGACATATGGAAACTACGTTGGAATGTAAGTTAAAAGCTTTATAATATATCAGACCAAAGCATACGCAATAGTCAACAATGTACTCCAAACAACCTTCCTACACACAACTAAGCAAGTATGAGCCAATATTATTTTACAAGAATACCCACAAGCACAAGAAACAAAAGATAATGATTGATGCCCCTTCCTTTCTCTCTAAATCATTTTGATAGACATCATCGATAGGTCCTCGAAATGGGTCGATAAGATAAATCATAAGAAAAGATCAAAGACAAATAGTCAGTGTTATCTATATCTCTTGCTAGTTTATTTTAGCTAAGGTGATGCCTAATGCCTAATGCTGATGTCCATCGTAGGAAGGATACATCCTAGGACATGTTGATAAGGGGTTGTTTGATGTAGGATGATGATGAGCTTTATGATAATCCGTTGATATAAACTCCATTGATTTGCTTAATTATGATCTAGACTTTAGATTTTGACACTTAAGTTCTCACTTTATGACTTGCTACATTTTATTTCTATTTGTTTTTCCAAATGTTGGAAGGTGGTGATCGATTTATTATGGATGAAGGTTTATTGTAGGTGAAAGCAAAATGGGATGGGTGATTTTGGATGTTTTGGGTATTTTGAAAATGTTTTGAGGCTATTTTTGGTCTTTTTTGAAAGTTTATGTGAATGTTTATGTTTTTCAATTTTTTTGAGGCTGTTTAGGGTTTTTCAAGGATATTTCCAATGTTTTTGTGTTTTGTGTTTTCTGAATGTTTAGGTTTTTCTATTTTCTGAATTTTTAGGGGTTTTCTAAGTTTTCAAATGTTTTTGGGATTTTCTATTATCTAATTGTTTAGGGGTTTTTAAATATTTGAATGTTTAAGGTTTTTTCAAATTTTTGAATGTTTTGGGATTTTTTGCATTTTCTGAGCAAGAACCTAACCTAAAAGACTATCCTAGGGGCCTCGGGGGCTAATAAAAGATTAGCCTCGCCTACATTATACATGCAGAAGCTTCGTAGTTTGACCAACTCGACTTATTGAAGATGAGATATGAATAGTTGATGGAATGTCATTTTATTATGATGGACTCCTAAAGGACTGACCTAAGGTGTCTTGGGGGCACATCAATGATGGCCTTGCCTATGTTCAAGCTCAGAGACCCGTAGTTTGACAAGGGATTTTTTTTAGATTTTTGATGTTTGACCTTTTTAGGGATTTTTGATGTGTTTTGGATGTTTTGGATTTTGACTTTTACAATTTTGCAATTTTTTTTGGATTTTAGTTGTACAAGATTTTGCAAATGTTTTTGGATTTTTTGATGAAGGTTTTACAATTTTTTTTGGGATTTTTGATGATATTTGAGGCAAACAATGCCTATATCACAATGTTGATATCACGTTGTGAGATATAAGACATGGATCAAGAGTTATTGGAAAACAAGAGTGCAATGACCTACCCCTAGTGTCTAGCAATTCTTCACCAAAGCATCACTATAGTGTTTTTCACTAGAGGACGATTTTTATTTTTTGATTTTTTGGAAATTTTACCCTCATGTTGAACCACCTGATGGTACTAATGTAGAGGCCACTGTCATAATGTTCCAGTGATATCATTCTTGAAGAAGCTGCTTTGCTAAGATACAAGCACTTGGGTGCAACCTTGAAGAACTCTGATTTGCCTTGTTGGTACTGAAATTAACCTTGTTTGTGTGCACATGTTGTGATAAAGTGCCTTCAAAATCCTTATGATGAAGGGTACTTGCCAACACATAGTCAATGTGAAAATTGGATATCGTGAATGGAGTGTATGGTGTCATGCATGAAGGAATATGAGATGCATTGGTTGATATTTTGGAACCTTTCACTCTCCAAACTTGGGAAGATGAGTAATGATGGGTGGGAACAGAGGTTTTCATGGAATTAGGACCAACCACTAGATATGCTTTGTTCCTTGCTTGAGAAACCTACTTTTGTATTTGAGGACTCTTTTGATGGATACACTTCCCTTTTTGATTTTTCCCAATAGTTTCTTTGACTAATGGAGTTTTGGAGGGATGATTTTCTTTATTTTTCTTTGGTATCCATTTGTACTTGGAATGTCCTTTTTGCTTTACTTCTTCATTTTCTTTGATCTTTGCCTTGCTTAGATGGGATTTCTTCTTTTTACATTGGTCCCAATTTGTGTATGAGATGATGGGTGGATGATGATTCATGATATGGCTACTTGTAGCGTTGATAGTATTTTCATCATAAGGATCCTTCATGCCCCATATGTTGATGCTTGTTGTAGACAAGATTCCCCCGGTATTGTGAAGGTATTATCAATACCTAATCCTTTTCCCTAATAATGTGTCCTCTGATCCATAACTACTGAATATGACTTGTGAACACATGATATTGCTATGGGTTCTTGTTGTTTAGGAATATGAATTGTTTGCTCTGGTTCTATGACATCATTATTTGTTGATATTGCTTCAAAAGATGATGATTCCAACTCAAAAGATGTTAATGATGCATAATCACTATAAGAATCAAGAATCTCGACCATTGCTTGCTCTTGTGTAGGAATACCAAGAGTGGGAGATTCTTGTTTTGGATGAAGAACGTCTATATGTCCATCAAAAAGAAACATCTTAGGGGTTATATTGGGGACATCTATGGAGTTTAAAATGGTTTGGAAGATGTCCCTTAGCTCTTAGTGAAACTTTGGGGATAGGGGTTCTTGATCTGGACTTGATTCAGAATAAATTTCATTATCCTCAAGAGCCTCCTCTTGACATGATCCTTGGGAGGATGATATATCATTAGTGAAAGACTCTTCACAACATTTTGTGGGTGTGTGTGCAATAAGGGATATTTCTTGCTCATTTGGAATTTATTTAACATGCCCAATCATTGAGACATATGTGGGAGAGATATCACAATCTAATATCCACTTGATGTTATTACGGTATAAAATAGTGCTAAACATTGTTGATGAGTTTGGAATTTATTTGAAAATAGTATCTTGATACGTGTCTAATTCCTCATGTTGTGATGAATAAATATGTCCCACCGTGGTATCACGTGTATGGTCCATGTTTTTTGAGGTTGATGCCTTTCTTGAATCTTTTGCTTTTGTATGATCTGGCATAGGGTTTGTGTAAATTTTTAGATTTTCATTCCCAAATTTTTTATCAACATGAATGTCTCCTTGTTCAATAAGATCCTCTATTAGATGTTTGAGTCTAAAATAGTTTTATGTGTTATGACCTTTGTATTGGTGAAATTCATAAAATTGATCGTCTCTATAGATACAAGGTTTGACTTGTGGCTCTAGATAGTTCAAGAAATCTGGGAGTGTGATAAGATTAGACTCTATCAACCTCTTCAACACATCTTCCATAGGTTCCCTTATGGAAATGTATTGTCATTTAGGAGCACTGTTTGTTCTTTGTTGTCCACATTGAGTGTTTACAACATTGATTGTTGTTTGATTATTTGACGGTGACATGTATGGTTGTTATGTGTTCATGGTTTGGGTGTTTTCTTGTCTAGGAGCAGTGAAGACCACCTTTGCATCAACAACACCATCACTAGTAACATTTTTGTTCTTGGCCAAATAGTGGGGCTTGTCATTAAAAATAGTGGATGGGTGGCTTTCATTATACACTTGTGTGTTCCCTTGTGAGATTAGGGCTCTCTTGATGTTAAGGGCCCTAGGGACAAGCTGGTCATAAGAGGTAATACATTGCATTTTCAAGTGGAAGGATAGATCTGGATCAACATTTTCTATGATAATCCCTACTTGTTGTTTGTCAGGAATGGTCCACTTGCTCTTACTAGCTTTTTGCCTCTATTGTTGCAAGAAATTGGTGAAGGATTCTCCTTTTTTTGTTTGAGTGTGTATAACTCTTCTAAGCTCACATCCATATCAAGATTGAAGGAGAAGTGATCTATGAATCTATCGATGATTTCTTGGAAGGTTTTGATGCCTGGAGGTAATTGTGAAAACCAATCCATGGCAGGATCTATTAAACTTCATGGGAAGAGGTGCATTAAGTAGGAATCATTATAGGCCACCTCCATGCACATGAAATTGAATTCCTTGACATGGTCCACAGGATTTCCTCTTCCTTTGTATTTATCAAATTTGGAGACCTCAAATATGGGAGGAAAATGTACCATTGCGATATTTCAATCAAATGGATAAGGTCATAGGTTTTGTTGTGTATGGGGATTCTTCATCTTTCCCATTTGAAAATCCCACATTTCTTGTGATAACGCCTTAAGTTGTGATGCTACATTGTCTTGTGGGTTTGGTGGAGGAACATATGTTGCATATTGCAGGATGGTGGATGAAGTGTATGTGGGATTTTGATATGATGAGGTGTTGTATGGTGTGTATGGTGGTGTGGGATAAGATGATGATGGTGTAGGTGTATATATGTTCCTAATGTGTTTGGGTTGATAATGTTTTGTTGAGGGTTATAGTATAGACCCTGTTGTTGCTATTGTTGTGTGAGCAGTTGTTGTTGTTGTTAGGCATATTGTTGAGAGAGCAATGTTTGTTGCTGGGCTTGTTGTTGTTGAGCTTGTTGTTGCACGACTAAGGTGGTTTTTTGAGCTTGCTCTTGTTGTTGTGCTGCTAAGGCTACTTGGTGTTGTGCTGCTAAGGCAGCTTGTTGAGCTTGTTGTTTTTGTTACGCTGCTAAGGCTGCTTCTTTTTGTTATTGTTGTTGTTGTGCTACTAAGGCTGCTTGATATTGTTGTTGTTGTTGTGATGCTAGGGCTGCTTGTTGTTGTTGTGCTACTAAGGATACTTGTTATTGTTGTGCTACAAGGTTGCTTCTTGTTGTTGTTATTAGACGACTTGTTGATAAGCCTATTGTGCTTGCTATAAAGCTAAGACATGTGATTGTAATGTAGGATCGTTTGATTGTTGAGACATCTGCGATGGGTTTTGAGTGTTTATGTTCTGCGTGGGTTGCAGGTTGTTGATGAGAGGTTGGGAGTTCCCTTGGTTTAACATACCTTGCAAGATAGTGGATTGGGATGGAGGAATGTAAGATTGAGGTGCCATTTGATTTTGCATGATGTGGGGGACCAAGGGGAAAGATGTGTTGGTAACACAAGGGTAGACAACTGAGAGGGGGGGTCAATTAGTTGTCCCAGATATTATAATTATTAAACTTATCCTCAAATTTGATAAATAAACATAAAAGCATGAACCATCATCACATCGGAAACACACATAACACCAATATTTTTTATGTGGAAACCCTGTTAGGGGAAAAGCCACGGTGGAGGTTATTCCACAAGATTATACCTTGTTAAAAGTATAAAAGAATAATAAATGGGAATTCACTTGCATTCAAGCACACTGCCTAGAGCTCACTGCTCAAATACAACAAGGCTTACTGCCCAAAGGAAGACACGCTGTCTTACAGAAACATTCAAATTACATCTGCAAGATTTTGAACTGAGAAAATAGCATCTGCTAATGCCTGATTATAGTTCTGGTTAAGCACATAAAATAATATCATCTCCATGTCAACTTCAACAAAATATAAAATGTATACAACTGCCGACCCAAAAACATAAAAAATTATCAATGCGGATCAACCAATGTTGGAACAACATAGTAAGGACTGAAAATAAAATCCGAACATGAAACACCTTCAAAAAGTATTCTCAAAGATCCACAACACGCTACAATCATCTTGTCGGCCATGAACATGAAAACATGAACATGCAAAGAGAAAATATCAATCGCGAGCACAACGATCAATGCGGGCGTGTAACACAGATAGAACATGATCTAGAAACATCCACGAGAATCATGAATCACCACAGAAGCATCTGCAACAATTGAACTTACTAGAATCACATTATCTTTATTTGGGAACACCAACTGAAGCAACATAAAACTGTCAGAACATAGATGCTCATAACTCGATCAAATCTTCATGCGGATCTTTGAAACTTAACATGGATAAACTAGATATACTCAGAAAAAAATCCTTTAATCCACAACCTCTAATCATCAACATATTGAGCTATCCAACATACAAAACTTCACTTCACCACTAACAACCTACAATTTCTTTTATTACAATTTTCTCCATATCCTTGACATATACAACCTTAAAGACATTAATGCCAATAGTGTTGACATCAATGAAAACCACATATCAACAAAATCCAACAAGATTATGTTGGTTCCATTTGGTATTGTGATGGTAATGACACATTAATACCTTGTAACTGATTGAAAGGTTTCCCTTGACTGAAGGGTAGGGGGTTCCCTTGTTGTATTTGAGGTGGGATCAACGTATTACCTTGGTTGATGGGATTCATAACCAAGGTGTTGTTTCTATTTGGGTTGATGATAGATGGGTTTGATGTGGATGGTGTATTAACTTGGGTAGCTTGGGTAATTACGTTTTTTGATGTGTTAATGGGGTTGTTGGAACTACTTGTCAAGGTTTGACTTTGCATGTGTGTTAACTTGCCCTTGTTGTCCTACTTGAGGCAGTTGGTTCACATTACCTTGTGTATCATTAGGCATATTTGGGGTATTTGTGATGGTGGATGAAGATGGTTGTGCTCAAAATTTTGAGGTTGTTGTGGTGTCATGGAATGTAAGTGATTTTCCAAATTTTGGTGTCCAACTTGTGTTTTGGGGAAGGTTGGTGGTTAATGGAATGGTCATGTTGTGAATACCCACAGTTGTGTTTGTTCCTAGATGTGAAGTGAGACCGAGGTTGGTTGCTAGCCATGTTGCAATACTAGATGTTAAGGGTTGAATTGGCACAAGGGATGGAGTTGTTTGAATTGTAGATGAAGTCAAGCCTTGTGTCAATGATTGCACAACAAAAGATGGGGAAATTGGAACCACATTTTCTAAGGCTTGATGTTAGTGTTTGTACTCCATGATTTCTTGCTTACTAAGTCCAAATGGATTGTTCATGACATCTTCTATCTCATATGGATCTGATGGAGATGAGGGTTGCTGTGATGGGGTAACTTGACTTATTGGATCAAATTCTTGAGGATTTGGATCACTTGAGGTGAATGCAACTTTGGTTTTCTCCATGATTCTCTTGTGTTGTGATCTTGTTGTTACCATCAATTTTGGGTCACCTATGGGAGAGTTGTGTTGAAATTTGTAATGTTTGAACTCTCTAGTTGACTCAAATTTAGGTAAAAGGGGCGTTCTAAGTCATTTTGGATCAATGGTGATAATGGGAGATGAAAAGGTGAATGATATGGGGTAAGTGATCTCTAAAAACGTTTTGGGACAACAATTTTGACTTAAGAGTTTGATATTTGATGTTTGGATAAAGGATGTTTATGAACTTGAGAATCTTTAGGGTAGACTTGTGACCTTCAAGATAAACTAGTCCAAAGATGATAACTAACTCAACCAAATGCATGGAAAATGATTCATTTCCCATACAAAAGTAGCTAAGTTAGGGGTTGGTTTGATTGATAGATGTCCAAGTCCAAAGTGTTGGTGTGTTTGAAAATTTTGCAAAGTTTGGTGAAGTGAAATTTGGATTTTGATGAAGGGGTGAATGAAATGTTCGACCCAATGTTGACCTAGAGTGAACCTTTGTTTTGCAAGAACAAGGTTGTGAGAAACATGCTATACCTCCAAAGTGATCAAACCCTAAGGACTCAATGATTTTGGAAATAGGACCCAATGATTTGTGTAAAGTGAAACTCATTGATTTTTGAGAATGAAACACAATGATTTTGGACTTAATGTTTTGTAATGTTTTCCTTGTATGGTAGTGGGTGTAAGGTCGGGTTGTTCAATCAGAGTGATTAGATTCCAAATGGTCATGTGGGGTTCAATTTTTTCAATTTATCTTACTTAAGTGAGCTTCTTTTTACCACAAACACTTGTCTTGATTAAGTTTTCAAACTAAATGTCTATGTCAAAAACATCATAAATTTCACAAGGTCCATTTTGTGAAAATCATGAGGTTGAAGTCATAGTTGCTTATGTTGACTTTGGGAAGTATGGATTGAGATATAAGTCATTATATTTAGAAATCTATAAGGATCCTTAGGAAAAGCATTAATATCAAGGCTATTTCAAAAAGGTATCCATATTTAGACTAAAGGGTTTGAAATTTTAAGGAAGATCGTGAATGTTTGTTTATAATGTTTTGGAACCAAGAAAAGTATTAAATTGACTTTCAAGCATTTATAATCCTAGGTTGAAATTGCCATACTTGTTGAGTCCCCACTCAGATTTCTCCAAACACTAAGACATTGAAAACAGTTAGAGATTTGGAAACACTGGCTCGCCTCCACGACAAACACTTCTTAGGACCACCAAATCTCAAAATCCTGAAGATCCTAAGATCCTAAGGATTTTTTTGTTTCAACAATGAATATTGAAAATGTGGGATGACTTCAGAATGACTGTTCTTGCACCAACAAGCATTAAGTATTTTTGGTAACTAAACAATTTGGTTCTTAGTAACAAACTGAGAACACCCAACTGTATACACACCCACTTTGCCACTTAAGGTTCTTACTACCATTCTCATTCCACTTAAGGCATGGTACTAGGTGTAGTACATTATACCGTCCAAGATAGAAACTACTTTCTCATGATTTCCCAACCTTTAATATAGCTCGCTAGTAAACATGCTTGCAAAAACTTGCTACGAGTTTCTTGTTGTAGGGTGTGTCTCATAGTAAGTCCTCTCTTAAGGGTGACACAAAGCATAAAGGTGTAATAAAATATTTCTCTTCACCAAAGATCACACGAAGCACAAGGGGATTGGATATGTACTATAAGTGCACACAAACATTGAAGTACACTTAGAGTGTTTCTCTTCACCCAAGATCACATGAAGCACAAGGGGATTGGATACACACCACAAGTGTGTCATAGAAAAGCAAGCACTCATTCATTTTACTAACTAAAGCTAAGATGAATTCACTTTAGTCCCGTTTGAGCATTTGTTTTAAACCCAAATGAAATTTAGTGAGGTCCTAGAGCATAAAGTAAAAAGCATAATAAATTAGGTTATAATTGCCCCAAAGCGTCAAAAAATTGTTACAATCATAGAATCTTAAGATGAAAATGCTTCTTCACTTTAGCTTCATGTCGTCCAATCCAACAAAATTCTATTAGTCTAAAAACCAGAACAATGTTAAAGGCATGTTAGTACTTTGATGAAGCAAAAAAAATAAAACAAATGCTAAAAAATGATCTTTAAATTTCTTACCAAAGTTGGGCATCGCTATTCACAATAGCGTCGCTCTAGTGAACTAGAGCATCACTCTGGTGAATTTGGGTGTCACTCTGCAGACAAACTAGAGAGCATGATAGCGTCGCTATTTGGTCAAGCATCGTTGTTTGCAAATTTTTGATACCTCTATAAAGTATTAGTGTTGTCATTTGTTTAATCAATGTTGGTGCATTTAATAGGCGTCACTTTTTGTAATGACGATAGTGTCACTGTATGGTGATGCCTTGTAAAGGCGTCGCTGAAATTGTGTTGGGCGTCGCTCTTTCATGAAAAAGTCAAAATGAAAAAAATTTGAGCTAAAAATTGATTAAATTTGATCAGTTTTCCCTCCTAGTTCTAGAATGTGACTGAGGATATTAGTATGGGTTGATTACGCTTGATCCATGAAGAATCAGAACATAAAAAAGCCACTAATACTCAATCTAAATAGGATCAATAAAATTGAAGTTAGACTAAACATTCATTAAAACAAAGAATTCTAAATTATGAAAATGTTTAAAATGTCTACTCTAACCCATTTGAAACTGATCCCATTTTGGGATTGGTGTCTTATTGATGTGAAACAATGACCCTTTCCCAATCCCGTGATCAATGAGCTTGTTTCAATCGATTCTATTGAAGAGAATTGATGAAACAGTTGTGAGATGTGAATAAAAACATAATTTATGCTAAATGATTTAGATATGCAATTGCTAAACTAATCTAAATGATATTTAAGCTAAAAAGATACAAACCTTAATTATTTAATTAGCTAAATGGATGCATTATGGAAGCTAAGCTATTATGCAACTAATTTAAACTAAAATATGCTAAATGTGAGTAAAGTATGAGTGTGAGTGTGAGCGATTTCAACAACATAAGTTTGCTTTGAAAGATGGATGATGGATCCATTTGTCTCCAAATAATGTTCTATTTATAGGAAAGCAAATGAGAAATGAAGGGTTGAGATGAAAAATGCTAATCGATGGTCAAGGATGGAAGAAGTTGGAGGCATGGATCATGGATTCTCATCAACAGGTGAGAATGCAAGATGAGATTTAATCAAGGGTTCTCATTCCTTCCAAACAAGCACATTTTTGACTTGTACAAGAGGTGAAAAGTTAACTTGCACAAGAAGTCACAAGTTAACTTGCATATGAAGCTAAGTGAGAATATTCCCTTTTTCAAATGATTGGAGGGAGAATATGGGTGAGAGAAAGAGATATTTTGCAAATTAAAACAAAGTTTAATTGTGCAAAAGGGAAGGGAATATTCTATAGGAATATTCCCCTTTTGAGGAATGTGCAAAGGAGGAATATTCCCTTGCAAGTGGGGGGAAATTAGATTACTTAGATAATTGCTAATTAAACAAGGGTTTAATCATGCAATTAGGGGAATTAGAAGAATAAAGTGATATTCATTAAAGTAAATGATTTAATGAATGGGGGAAAGGTGAAATTATATTTAATTAAATAATTTAGGATTATTTAATTAAATAAAAAGGCTTAGGGAATTAAATTAATAGTTTGATTTATTTAATTTAATAAGACAAAATGTTAGCATGAAAGGGGAGAATTAACCCGATTAAATGAATTAGGTTAATAGATGGAAATGATGCAATTAATTAAATAGCTAGACTAATTTAATCAATTAAGTGAAAAGAGGATGGGTTTCAAGAGGAAATGATGTTAGTATACATGATTCGAGTGAATGATATCCTTTAGGATATTTTTCAGTGTCTACAGTCCTAATTATAAATTATGGGATCAAATTATTTTCTTGACTTCACTAATTACAAAAAATATAAATATCAATACTATACCAAACCTATAAACCTATGAAAAACATAAATATGCATCAAAAGTTAATTATATATAACCTAAAATAAAATTCATCTACAAATAGAAAAATAGCTAAAATCACATTTAAATAGAAGTATTCAAACCTTTCTTAAAACATTACCACCACATATTAACTAACTAAATATCTATAAAACACCAAGTCATCTAAATTATCACATTAAATTTATAGAGATTCATACCATGTCATTTATATAAATAATTTTACCATGTAAAAAAATATTTATAGATCACTCTATAAATAATTGTTAAAAGAAACATCAAACTTGATGAAATAAAAAAGAAAAAAGAAAATTGAAACAACACACAAAAAAAGCTATTAAACAAATATATATATATAAATACAATCCAAACTAATTATAGAAACATCTCTTTCTTAAATAATCCATAAAATGCCTTAGGTTAATCTCAACACTTGAAATTATTATCTTAAACATTTAAATGTTTCTCTTATTGGTATGGATGAACATATAATCACAATACCAATTTATACACTCAATCAAAAGTTTTCTCAAAGAATAAACATGTAAAAGACTACCATACTTAAATTCAAAAAAACCTTGAAGGAACATCCTCATCCCACATGCAATTAAATCATAAATAAAATTTATTAGATCTCCTATCTATAAATATGAGGATAAGAACAATCTATATGTAATTAGAAAACTATGAGAGTATCTTGAAAGAAAAAAGGATTTATATATATATTTTTTAAATGATACTATCATTTGAAGATATTTATAATATGTTATATATAAATATATCTATGAACCTATCACAATTTGAAATTTTGTGTAAGCCCACTTAGCTTGCAACCCTATGGGCTCTATTGCTATCATGAGAGATGGGTTCTTGTGAACCACTACTCATGAAACATGGGTCAATGAGTTTGAATCGTAAAAAATTAAGGAGGTAAAGGGGCTCTATAATGAATGGTTTATAAGGCACAACACTCGATGAAGATTTTACAAATGGGGTTGCAAGCTAAGTGGTCTTAACCTTGGGGAAGACTTCATGGTTAAGCGCGCTTGAGTTGGAGTAGTACTAGGATGGGTGACCTCCCAAGAAGGCCTAGTGCTTCACCTCTATGAGTATCACCTAGATTCAATGAGTGCTAAGTGGACCATTTATTATCATGAGAGATGGGTTCTTGTGAACCACTACTCATGAAACATGGGTCAATGAGTTTGACTCGTAGAACTACATGGTTGACTCTTGATAGCAATATCACAAGAATTAAGAAGCTGACAAGGAAGGATATGAAAATTAACCTTCTTCAGAGGAAAATAATTGAAGGGGATAGACTAACCATATAAAGCAACTCATAGTCAACAAGATACAAATGGAAGGAGGAGAAGCAAAGATGGTGGGAGAAATGGTGGATGCAAGGGAAGATGTGGAAATGTTAGGAGAAAGTGGAGAAATTGAAATGAAAGGTGTGAGAGATGGAAATGAAATTTCTTGGACCTCAACTATCTACTCAACTATGGTAGACATTTTCTTTTTAGTTCTTTTAGCTTGAGGCTTCACCCTTCAATAGGATCAACCTTCCTCTTATATACTCTTGACTTGGATGTAGGTTTCCTCTCTTCCTCTTTAGTCTTTTCCCCTATACCTTTAGCTTTGGAAGAAGTTCCTGCTTCTCCATTGACTAGATCCTTTTCTTATCCAACCTCTTCTTTTTCTTTCTTTTTTTCTTCATCTGAAGAATCTCGTTCTTCTTCTATCTGATGAAATGTTAGCTCTACTCCTTGATCTATAAGAGTTAAATATTGGGCCTCCACCCATATATTTGCGAATTTCTTAAGACCGGTCTAGTTAGTACATTGAGGTATGCGACCTCTTCCTCAGCGCATTCTAGAAGTTGGAATTCATATCTTCCACCTCATTGTATTCCTTTTCTTGTAACACTTTAAACAATCATCTTGGATTTGGTTAGGAATAAAAAAATAGGTAGAGATTCCTTATGTATTCCACTTTTAGTCTAGAATAAGCTCTTCTTTTGACCTCTAAATCATCTTGGAAAATGGCCTAGAATTCCTCAATTTCCAATTTATGCTTGTATTATTTTCCTACACATTTATTTCTTCATTTTATTGTAAGGATCAAAACATATTCCAACACTATAAAAATTATGATGGAAAAGTTGAAGTTATACATATGATCCTTTAGAATATTGATGAGATGGGCACACATATAGTCCTCTTCCAACTATCATGGGATAGGGCACACCATCCCTTTGCATATCCTTAATAAATTTGTTGAAGTAAAAAATTTCCTAGTCATTTCGAGAAGCACCATTTTATCATTTGAATACTTAGGAAATCTATAAGGTTCCCCAAAGAATCTATCCATCTTGAGGTAGGAGAATTTTAGGAATTGAATTAACTAGTAACTAAATTTCTGAATCATGTCCATAGCAACAAAAGAGAGCATTTTATTGAGACCTCCTTGTAATGTTCTTACAATGAACATGATGAAGGCATCATTCACTCTCTTGTAATGAATCATTATATTAAGTAGCTAGAGTTGAGTGTAGAAATCATAAACCTTGTGTTGATCAAGACCATTACCCATTGGACCTAGGCATGCCAACCCTTGATATCTAAAGTTCTTGGCTACTATGTAGAAAATATAAGAAGTCATGTGGAAGACCCTAGTTTCTCTCACCATAGAGAATTTATGGTGGATATTATCATTGATAATTCGAGCCCAATGTATCTTCTTAGATCCTCTGAGGATTTCCTTTACATAGTAGAACATCCACTTTTCAAAATTTGAAGTTGATTCAATCCTCATCATCATGCTCAATAGTGTTACCAATTCATTAATTTCAAGGATGAAATAACTTATGTATAAGTACTTTGGAAAATTAATAACCAAGGAGTTAGGATGCTTCATCTACAAGTAATTCATTGTCTTTAGGTATTGTTCTAGTCCTTGGCTAAACATTGTCAGGGCCCACTCCTTGGTGACAAGAGACTTGGTTGGGAACACTAGGATGGAATTTTTTTTTGTAATGACAACACTTGAAAGATCCACCAAAACTCTCCCATCTATAGATATGATTTTTATTGAGTCCTTATAGCAGTTCTCTCTGCATTCCATAATCAAATTAGGACATTGAATTGAAGTGGGAAAATAAATAGCTTGAGAAATCCCATTTTGCACTATTTTCCTTGCATATGGAGTTGGATCACTCCTATACATTCCCTCTTTGAAATCCTCTATATCAGTATGACTGAGGTATGTATCCCATACAAACTCCTAATTTGGAGTGATCTTTGTCTCTAGATACACACTTTTGAATTCAAACTTCATTTGTTCTACTTTGACCATTTAACTCCACACAAAAAACCTTAATTAATAATTTGACAATACTTCCATCTTTAAGATTAATTACCTTAATTTCAATGCATATTCAATAATAGTGCATAAACATCACCTAAGGAATTGAAAATAATCGAAGAAAACCTTTACAAAAATCATAAATCTTGCACTCAACACTCCATTGTGGAGATTTGAAGGGAAAGGAATCTATGAGGAAAAAATACACGAGCAAAACCTTATAGAAAATTAACCGCACAATCCAATTACTCCCCATTTTAAATAACCATTTTCCTTAATTACGAAGAAATAAGGGAGATACAACCTTGCAAAAAAATGACATCCCCACAACCTTGCAGAGATATCACATCCACAAGACCCTATGAAAAAATAAAGGGTGCAAGTCTTAATCTGAGTGTGTACCAAAATTATACAAGAATGAAAAAGAGATAGGGACAAATCCCCTTTTCAAGAAATTGAAACAAGGCCAGACAACTATCAAAAATCCAAAAGTGTGACACTATTAGATAAAGTTATGAAAAAAACCATCAATGAAAGCCAATGTGAAAAATGATAGGAATGTAGGTTGATTTGAACCATCCCAAAATATTCACAACAAAAGTCCACAAGAATAGACCCCTTTTGTTTAGCCGATAGGCTATATTTTGTGCTAGCTTCTAGCCGAGAAGTTGTGTCATGCTAGAAAGTTCTCACGCCAAAAAAAAAAAGTAGCGGCTATAGGGAGATTGTTTTTGGTTCGTCTCATTTTAAAATATTTTGCTATGCTTGGGCTTCAATTGAGCACACTATAATATGATTTTGTTTCATTCTTATCTCCACTGTTTGTTTGCTGCAGCTGTCACATTCCACACATAATGTTTTTATCCTTATCTTTTTACCTTCACCACCCTATGCACCCACAACATGCTTAAGCGACATTGTGAAACTATAAATAAAGTGTGCCAAGAAGCAAATATTGGCGACCATTTCCATTTGTAGGTATTTTTTCAGTGCATTCCATTTATTGTGTTTACAAAGCCTGGTGTTGGTGCAGAGCCTACTGAGCCTGACAGAAAAAGATGCAGTAGATTCACCTTATGGGCGAGTGCAATGATCTCCTCTTCATTATAATAGGGTGTCGTGAGCTTTCTCTTTACGCTACTCTCAATATCACATGTAGATCATACAATTATATAAAAAAGACAACGGACCAAAATGGTAAATAGTTTTTGTTAAAATATTTTCTTCATTTAAAAGATTTTAAAAAATAAATTCTCTTCTAAAGATATTTGTGCAAGTAATTTTTTTCTAGATTATGAATTTCTAAGACCCAATACCTTATTTAATAGTTTATTTATTCATTAAAATTTATTTGTTTTTTCTTCTTAACTAAGGTTTTATGTGTTTTTAATTTGGTGAAAATATTGGTGGCCATTTCCATTTGTAGGTCTACAGATTAAGACATTGCATTCAATTTATTATGTTTATATACAGAAGATGGACCAAAAATGGTAACTAGTTTTTTTTTTAGATTTTCTTTCTTTTAAATATCTTTTTTTTAAATAATTATTCTTAAAGAAATTTGTGTAGAACTATGAATTTCTGAGACTTGAAATCTTATTTCATGGTTTATTTAATCATTAATGTTTTGTGGGGAAATTTTTTTTTTCTTTTCTTTTTAACTGAGATATGTTTTTTTAATCTGGAGAAAATTTCCTACATGCTTCTTTAATGCTTTATAAGAAAATTTTATTTCCCTTTTTTTAATTGAGGTTTTATGTGTTTTTTTTTTTTTTTTAGACTACAGGAATCGGGTAGCACGACCCCCTATAAACTGCAGTGCGCCTGGTAAACTTTTTAACGTGACTGGCGGCATTGGCGCGAGACGCCTTCCGGTACCACAGGGGTGGGGGAGACTAGACCTCGTGACCAACCTCCTGTAATAGGAAAGATTTAGCCAACCGAGCTAGGGCCCCAACCCCGGTTTTATGTGTTTTAAATATACTTGTTTTAAAATAATTTTAAATAGCTTTTTTTATTGAAATTCTTGTGGCTTTCACTCATTTTCAGTAGCAGAGGATTGAAGATAATCCTTTACATTCAATATTTTTTCTGTCAACTACAAGATTTTGCAATTATTGTTAGCACTTAGTCCTCAAATTTTGATTTTGGTATGTACATCTTCTACATTTAATGTCAACTAAGTTATATCCGGAATATAATTCTAATCCAGTGAAAATTTTCTATTTGTTTCATTGATGGTTTATGTGGAAAATTTATATATTTTTATTTGAAAATTTATTTATTATATATTATATTTATCTTAGGAGAATTTTAAGAAACAAGAATATACATAATTGTTTCATTCAATTCTATGGATTGTATTAAAGATTAAAGAAAACTTACCCATATTCTAGAGATCACATAGTACAAAAAAATAAAAAGGTTATGAGTTCCCATTTAGTGTTGATATTGTGGTTGAACCCTCATCTTTATTGTGGTCGATTAGTAATATTTCTAATTCACATTAGAGCTTTACTACATTGATTGTAGCATATTTGTTCATACTGTTTGATTAACTGAATTTTTAGTTTGTATCGGACCTTTGCCACAATCACTATAGTTTTTTGTTCATTTACTAGCTTCATCATAGATGGAAAATAGTTATAGTTTTGAGGTCTTTGACTATATTGCAGTCTGTCTAGATGTAATCTAGGGTGCATTTGATCCCCGATTTGTCATAAATATAAGTGATTGGAAAAATTCATGGTCATGTTGATTGCTAATTAACAATGTTAATGTCTTATTTGAGAATCAAATCATACTCAAATGGTAGTTGGTTTTTATTCAAATGAAAGATAAAATGTAGCATTTATGTTGTTTGTTTTGTTTTCAGAATTGCTTTGTTTTCTTGATGAGTTTGGGGAGGTTTGAACCATTTCTTGAAGGCAGTAAGGCTTTGTGTAATCAGGAATTCCAAATTTCAAATCCTTGTTCATCCTTGAGTGTGTAGACCTCTACTTCCAATGTAAATAAGAATTAATGAGTTAAGATAATAGATTATAAAAGATTTTACCTAGTCCCTTACTTGGAGAAGCAAAATTATGTATCTTATTACTTGAACATTGAAAGGTTAAAAGGAAAATTTGTTGGAAGCACGTTATACTTCTTACATTGTAGGAATTTCTAATTTACATTTACTCAAAATTGAGGCACACTTCATTAGATAAATAGATGTATGCTGGGGTAACAAACCAAAGTTAATTTGTTTGTTTGTGTCTATGATGCAATCTATTTTTGATGGGTCTCGATAAGTATGGAAAAGGTTATTAGAGAAGTATTTCAAGAAAGTTTGTAATCTCAAGGACACCAACTCAAGTAGCAATCCATGCCCAAAAGTATTTTCTGAGGCCTACATCAGGGAACAAGGAGAAGAAAAGGTCCAACATTCATGATATAAAAAGTGTAGGTGATGGAGATTTGAATCAACCTCCTCTGCAACAAGCTTCTGCTATTACAATCTCTTCAATGCCTATTGTTGTTAGTCAATCTCTAGGTTTTGTGTATCTGTCAACATTGGGAGGAGCAACCTTGGTTAATTCAATGGGGCCTCCCATAGTTGGGAACCCTCTAATGCTACCTCCTTATCCACATGGTCCCTATTCTTAGAAAGGTCATTCACCTGGGCATATGATTCCTAGTTCAACTTTGGGTGTCCCATCTATGGATTGTATTAAAGATTAAAGAAAACTTACCCATATTCTAGAGATCACATAATACAAACAAATGAAAAGGCATGAGTTCCCATTTAGTGTTGATATTGTGGTTGAACCCTCATATTTATTGTGGTGGATTAGTTAGATTTCCAATTCACATCAAAGCTTTACTACATTGATTGTATCATATTTGTTCATACTGTTGGAAAATTGAATTTTTAGTTTGTATCAGACCTTTGCCACAATGGCTATAGGTTTTTGTTCACTTACTAGCTTAATCACAGATGGAAAATAGTTCTTATAGTTTTGAGGTCTTTGACTATATTGCAGTCTATCTAGATGTAATATAGGGTGCATTTGATCCTTGATTTTTCATAAATATAAGTGATTGGAAAAATTCATGGTCATGTTGATTTCTAATTAACAATGTTAACGTCTTATTTGAGAATCAAATCGCACTCAAATGGTAGTTGGTTTTTAGTCAAATGAAAGATAAAATGTAGCATTTATGCTTTTTTTGTTTTTAGAATTTGTTTGTTTACTTGATGAGTTAGGGGAGGTTTGAGCCATTTCTTGAAGGCAGTAAGGTTTTGTGTAATCAGGAATTCCAAATTTTAAAGCCTTGTTCATCCTTGAGTGTGTAGATCTCTACTACCAATGTAAATAAGAATTAATGAGTTAAGCTAATAGATTATAAAATGGTTCCTAGTTCCTTACTTGGAGAAGCAAAATTATGTATCTTATTGCTTGAACATTGAAAAGCGAAAAGGAAAAGAAACAACTACATATCCTTCCAATAATTTGTCAGAAGCACGTTATAATTCTTACACTATAGGAATTTCTTATTTACATTTACTAAAAACTGAGGCACACTTCATTGGATAAATAGATGTATGCTGGGGTAACATACCAAAGTTAATTTGTTTGTTTGTGTCTATGATGCAGGTTGATTTTGATGGGTCTCGATAAGTATGGAAAAGGTGATTGGAGAAGTATTTCAAGAAACTTTGTAATCTCAAGGACACCAAACTCAAGAAGCAAGCCATGCCCAAAAGTATTTTTTGAGGCTTACATTAGGGAACAAGGAGAAGAAAAGGTCTAACATTCATGATATAAAAAGTGTAGGTGATGGAGATTTAAAGCAACCTCCTCTGCATCAAGCTTCTACTATTACAAATTCTTCAATGCTTGTTCCTGTTAGTCAATCTTCAAGTTTTGTATATCCATCAGCAATGGGAGGAGCAACCTTGGTCAATTCTATGGGGCCTCCCACAGGTGGGAAACCTCTAATGCTACCTCCTTATCCACATTTTCCCTATTCTCAAAAAGTTCATTCACCCAGGTATATGATTCCCGGTTCAACTTTGGGTGTCCCACAAATGGGATACCCTATACAACCAACCATGCATAACTAATATAAAATAGGAAGGAAATGGTGGCTCTGTTGAATATTGATGTTAAGCACCATATCATAAACCCAAGGGATGTGAAATGGGTTCCAACCACCATGTACTAGACCATACTAGAAGGGTACCTAAACAAAAATGGAATTGTTTCATGTGATATTACTTTGAAGAGGTGGAGATGTACATGAAATTCAATTTATTTTATTACTCATCTATTGAACCCTTGACATTTTTTGTAGATACGTGCTACAAAGGTCATTAGATTCATCTTTTTCATATTTGTACACTTTGTGAATTGATTATGTATAGTAGTGGCAAAGCATGGAGAGCCATTCAACTTTTAGTACTATGAGGCAGTGTAGGTGAACTTCCTTTTGCATGATATAGGCAGAGAATATTTTTATTTAAGAGTAAAATCGATGAAAGTAATACAAATTCCCATTGCTCATGTTTTTTGAAGCTTAAAATTTTATTGATGAATGCTTGAACTATAGGTGGTTTGATCTTATAAAGGGGGTTATTTTTGTTCTTTAAGCTAGTTTTTTAATAGATCATCATGCTAAAGAGCCTGAATATTTGTCATACATGTATTATAATCATTTGAAGATTAATTTGTGATTATATGGATGATTTGTGTTTACTAATAAATTAATAATAATGCTAGCCTATGAAGCCTACTAGATTAATATGAGGCAACATTCAACCATGGATTCAATATCGAATACTTCTATTATAACATCTAAAAGCACAAGCTAATTGCATTGTTGAAAGAAAAGTCTACATCTCTTCTAGAGGTTCTAAAACCTACCACTCCCTCATACAAGGAATTATTCTCACAATGCAATCTCTTATATTTTTACATTTTATCATGTTGATCATAATTTGTCAATTGATTTTTTTTGCAATCTAAAGCTATTAGATATGTTTTTAATTGGAAATATTATAATCATTACATCTAATTGCTTAACAATTTTCTAATTAGATGATGGTATAGTGTACTGTCAGCTATAGTCCAGGAGTTTGCATTCTACATCAGACAAGTGTAGACACTCAAAATATCCTAATTGATATCATGCACTCAATTCTGATTGACTAAGACCAATTCTTCCTTAATTAGTTCTACACTAACCAATTAATTGAATAATCTTTATTTAATTATTTCATCAAAATTCCTCCTTTAATGAAATAAATCAACTTTATTTAATTAAATCCTAATGTTCTTCCTTTGATTAAATAAATCAATTTTATTTAATTAAATCCTAATGTTCTTCATTTAATTGAATAAGTCATTTTATTTAATTAAATTACTAATCTTCCAATATCCTCTCATTTGATTTTAAATAAATTCAAATATTTAAATTAAATGTCACAATCAAACTAACTCCATCTAAGTTAATTAATCATTAATTAAATCCTAGCACTAATCATCCATTCCTCTAGCTTTTGCAAGTTGCACATGTAAATCAATTTATTTGATTTACTAATTACCCTATTTTCATTCAAATATGGCATATTCTTGGAATATTCCACTTATTTGAATTCTCCCTCCCAAAGGAATTTTGTCCTCCAACTTGGCATTAAAAGCTCTTACATGTCCTCTCCTTGAGCCACCTTGGCATTAAAAGCACTTACACCTCCTCTTACACAATTCACCTCTTCAAATTCAAATTCCACCTACATGCATTTAACATGCACATTGTTCAAAATGTGCTCCACTCTCCTTCATTAGCATGTTGACAAGTGGCACAATGCCATTGGTTCAAATTTTAATCCCACACCAATTCTTCAATCTCCAATCCTTCTTCATTATAAATAGAGGCCTTCTCTATTGATTTGAAGGAGACAAGTTTATGCAAGGTTATTATCCACAATATCATCCACAAGTTAGACATAGAATTCATCATTCATAGCTAGTTTATTGGAATTTTGCATCAAGAGTCACACATCCATCATCAAGATTATCAAGGGATTGCGAAAGGGCTCCTTAACACATCAAAGAAGCACCAATCCCCCTATGGGATGCTGGTTTGGGCATTAGAATAGTGTTTTCATTGTGATTTACTGGGTATTTTTCTTTGTTTTCATTATTCATATGTTCAAAGAATCTCATAGGGAATGCTTAGTTTCTACTTGTTTATTGACTAATGATTGATTTTTCATTCATGTTTGAGTAGGTCTAAGTGAAGCATTCACATTTTGGTGCTAGAAGGAGGGAAAAAATCTCAAAATTAACACATTTTTTCCTCTATTTCCATCGTTTTTTCAGTTTTATGTCTTTCCAAGTTGTAGCGACGCTAAAAAGACAAATAACGATGCTAGAGGAAATAGTGACACAATCACGATCTTTGTTTTTCCATAGAGTGATGCTGAAATTCCCAAATAGTGACACAATCGTTCCAGTGTTGCTATATAGCAACACTGCCTTTGTGTTCAAGTGGCGACGCTATTTTTTTTTTATAGTCAATCTTAAAATGGCCATATCTTGGTCATACAGAGGTCTTTTCGAAGATTTTTTTTTGAAATGGGGTAGAATTTCATAAGCTATGCAATGGTGTAGGTGTATCTTAACTTTGATAGAGTTAAAATTTTAAAATTTTCACCTAATGTTAAATCACAATGAAACTTGGTCTAAGTTTTAGGGTTTCTATGCTTAATCATTTATCTAACCGTCATATATTCTTGTTTCTTGATTCCATCTAACATTGGAGCTTTGATTGCAGGTTTTAAAGGATCATGGAGCATGGAAGTGAAAGAAAAAGAATTTGATACTCATTGTAACAAGTGTTTTTAAACACTTTGGGGACACCTATAACCCAATCTTTAGGATCTTGTTATCTTCAGCTTTAGAACTCAAATACATTTTGTTTGGGTTTTAAAAAGAACATACAAAAACTTTCTTTTTCGCAAAAGGTTAAAAAGAACATTAGCAACTCACTAGATTTGATTTTGGGTCTTAAAAATTGAACAATCAACTTCAAACACTTGGTTTTGGTGCTATAAAAGAACCCATTTACTACTTTTGAGGTCTAAAATTAACATGTGTTTATCTTGTTTTGTAATCCTTTTTACAAAATAATACCATTGAAATGCATATGCACTTCTCTCGTGCTTTACGGTGATCTTGAGAATCAAAATAATTTTAGCGATATTAGGTTGTATAAAAGATTGCCTCCACATTTCAAAATTGGGCTCTCAAAATTGAACAAATCTTGCTAGTGTGAGAAAAGACATTGCATGTGTTCTCTCTTTGTTCATGCAAAAAAAAGTTGATCAAACTACGGATGTACTTACTCGCTTTTGTTTATCCTTAGAGGGCCTACCTTGGTGGGAAAAAGTACTCACCCCAAGGGAATGACCCAAGCGGTAATGAGCATAAGCCAGGCTCTTCTGAACCGCTATATGTAAATTTGTGATTGCAAGGAAAGTTTGCAATCAACAAAGTGATGCATGATAGCTCTCCCTTAGTATCTTTATGATGTGTAAAGACCTTGTTCTAAGGGTTGGGAGACCTCTTGAGGGAGTTTATCATTGTGTCCTTTGAACTGGATGCCCTTATTATGAACCCTTGTGTAGTAGCCAAAAATCCCAATATTTGTTGGTGTTAGGAGGTCAAACCTCGAGAGCCATCCCACATATTTGCGATTCTTTGTAGAGATGAAAATTTCATCATGGGGGATTCATGAGAACTGAAGCTTGGATGACCCATAGAAGTGAGTATCGTGGAGGGGAGCCAGTGTGGTCAAGCTTCTAATCATCCACTCTGAATAAGTGCAACTAGATTTATCCAAGTGGGAATTCAAAAAATGTTTTCTTTTCTATCCTAGGGTTGTGAAAATATTTGAGTCAGTTAAATACATTGGTTGGATCCAAAATCTTGAAAACAAAAATTCAACAAGGAAATCAAATTTCAAACCTTTAGAAGGAGAAAACACCTTTGAAAATTCCAAGTATTATTGTTTGTCCCTAGGGATTCTATCCTTAGAGGCTTCTAAGTATTTGGGCCCATTTCTCAATTTGTTTTCTCCAAAGTCAACATAAGGAAACTATGGTTGTGAATTATTAATTCTCACATAATGGACCTTGTGGAATGAAAGAAGGCCTTAGCATAGACATTCAGTTTGAAAAGCTAAGCAAGAAAGTGTGGATATGGTAAAAGAAAATCATTAACCAAGATTAAATCAATTGAACCCCACACATGTGCTTGTTATCTTTTGTCTTATGATCTTCGAAGAAAAACATTGGTCTTTTGATTTGAACTACTCATAGGGTAAAACATGTTCTTCACTATCTTGGTCTTGTAAACAAGGTTCTCCTTAGATTAATTTAGGATCAAGTCAATAATTTCATCCATCTCAAACATCAATCAAATCCCATCTCACAAAAAACTTTTGAACCATTGGAAAAATCATTCATACTATACTTTTGGTAAAATCCTTCAAATCAACATCAAAATCTCCTTGTTTGGCTAAGTGTGTGTGGATGAATCCTTCCTCATACATCTAGTTAAATTATCATCCTTGTGGAAAAGTTTATTCCAAGATAACATCCAACATCTTGGGGTTTATATGTCCATTATCCAAATCAAATCAAACCAATCCAATAAAAAATCCTAGAGTCTAGCATTGATCCAAGGTTCCTAAAAGTTCAACACCCATATCACTCACCCTTTCATCCTTCATCTCACCATTGGTCCTAAACACCTTAGGGGTCACTTTTGCAACAAGGTCAAAACCCAAGAAGAACATGGAATATAAACTTGATTCATACATCATGAGTAATCTAAATCAATCAAACTATCAAAGCCTTACAATGCCAATTGATTATCAAAACTCACATTTATACAATCCATACATGGGATCATTATCTCCTACAAACCTCAATGGTACAACAAATGTGAGTATGCCCAATCTAAATTTTGGAACACCTTTCCCTATGGTAGATTTAAATCAAATTCCAAACCTACAAATCTATCAACCAAACAATCAATGCACGAGTCTTCAACAAAACAATATTATCCCACCAAATCCATAAATGCCAAATGTGAATATACCAAGTACAATTTTTCCAAACATGAACATTTAAAATCCACACTTGGTAAAATTTGGGATAGATATGTTTGTGAATCATACAAATGTTGTTCAAATTCCAAACAATATGTTAATGAATCCATGTATTGATCCAAGTCAAGGTAACACCATGCAAAATCAAAGTTACCTAAATGAAGGCAATATGTTTCCAAACCAAAACAATGTTCAATTTCAACCTATAATGCCAAATCCAAACATCTTCCCAAATCAGAACATTGTCCAAAATCAATTTGTCCATGACCCCATACAAAAACCACAAGTAGACATTTCAAATATGCTTGAACAAAAACCAAATCAACTATATCAAGGGTGTCAAGATCAAAATAAATATCAAATTTTGTGAGATCATATTGCTATACTTAGAAAATTCATTGATTCATATCACCAAGAGACATCTTTACCCCAAAATCAATATACTATTGCATTGGTCAAACCATGTCACCAAAGCATTGAGTTGTGTCCACAACCACATCAAGAACAATATTTTCAATGTCAAGAGGTTGGATATCAAGATCAACGACATTAACAACAAACCCAGTCACCCCATCTTGATGATCAGTAATCACATCTCCAAGATCAATCACAACTATTCATCAATGAGCATCTTGAAGATATTTCTACCTCATCCAACGATCAAATCAACATGCATCAAGAGTCACTTTTCAATAATGATCAAAAATCCACCAACAATACCCAACAATAATCCAATTCAAGAAATGTTATCATTTGATCCTATGGTTGAAAACATTGACAATCTCTCCACCACAATTGTTGAAAACAATGATCAAGATCTATCCATCAATGAGAACCATGAATATGTTTCTACCTCACCTAATGATCAAATCAACATACATCAAGAGTCACTTTTTAATCATGATAAGAACCCCTCAAAAAACTATCTATGTCAAGGAGTGTTTGAATTATTTGATCCTATTGACATAATCCATGATCCATCAACCAATGATCATGTTGAAAATGTTTCTACATCACCTAATGAGTTAGAAGACATCTCAAGAATTTATTCCAAAGCATGATCAACATCTTTCACCAAAGTCTAGCAATGGTCCTTTCCAAGACATATTGACATCCTTTGACCTCATGGTTACAAATATTGAAGAAATCATCAACACTTGATCCAAATTCACTCAAAGATCAAGAGGATATTGAGCCGCTTCCTATGCTTGATGAAGACATCCAAGAACCCTTTATAAGCAATCCATCCTTTGAAACTGACCCATGTCAAGAACTTGATCCAAGGCATGTCAAAAGTAATTCTGAAATTAATCAAGATCAAGAATTTGTATCTCCAAGATACTACAATGATCTAATGGACACTCTCCAATCTATACAAGATTTCGCAAATGATGATCATATCCATATAGCACATATTCCTCCATCTACCCATGAGATGATTCCTTTGGATGGACATGTAGATGATATTCATTCAAAACAAGAGTATCATACTCTTGATATCATTTCCAAGGAACAAGAGTCTCCTATTCTTAACATTTTTACACATGATCAAGAAATAGAAAAATCTAGAGACATATCAGAAATGGGCCATGAAGAAGGCTTCTATAGAAGTTGTGAATCAGAAACATCCTATCAAGGCATATAAAAAATGAACCATGAGGGAGACTTCTACGTGGACAGTGAATCATCAACACCTCTTGGAGAAGCATTAAAATATGATATTTCACAAGATCAAGCCAAAGATATGAATCAGGAAGTTATCCCACTTATGAAGGATCCTATCACTTATAAACGTGGATCACTTACCTTTTTTAGGGAAAGCTAGCTTATCAATGAAGAAACTATCACCTTTGAAGATCCACAATAGAGCAGAGAAGGAGTAGCACCTTATTTCCAAGGTAAATCATATCTTATTGCAAATAAAATGTTTCAACATATGAATTATCAAGGTAGAGGATTAGGCCTATGTGAGCAGAGTATCCTAGAACCAGTGCAGATAATTGGAAATCCTAAGCATTAAGGTCTTGGTTATTTGGAAATTAAGGGATCTAAACATATCAGTGATACCTCTTAATATTGGGGGCAACTTTATCTAGTGCAAGCATCAACATAGGGAGCACGAAGAGTCCTAATGAGGAAACCAATTCCAATACTACAACCAGCCACATCATGAATCTTCATCCACCCATCACCCCATCCATGAATTGGGACCAACATACAGAGAAAGATTTGAATATGTGATATCCTCGAGTTTTACATATTCTAAATGTGAAAAAACAACTAAAATGCAATGGAAAAACACAAAGAAACACCTCAAGAATAGCCTAAGGAATTGTTAATACAAAGAGATAAAATGAAAGAAGATTGCAAATGATTATACCTTCTCTTTGCAACTGAAATTCCTTGGTTGGCCCTTGATTTTGATTACTTTGTATGCTCCTTAGATGGCTATTGATGTAGCTAAATGAAAAATTAACTATATGGTGGGATGCAAATGCACATGGCTAAAAATGGATGGCTAGATGAGAGAAAATTCTTGTAAAATGAGTGCACAAAATGACAGCATAAGGTTACTCAAATGACTAAGTGTTTTTTAAAATGCCTTAGATGAGGGGGTATTTATAGAGAAATTTGAATTCTCTAGAGAATTCAATGGTTGAGATTGAGCCACCAAGGTCAAGATGTAGGGATATGGTGAGTTGAGAACTCACAAGCCCTCACGTCTTGACATGTGGAATGTAAGATGGCCAAGGATAAGATGATGTGGAAGTGAGGTGGAAGGGAGGACAAGTGATGTGTAAGAAGGACATGTACCTTGGAGGTACATTGGGAGATGAGAAAATTACTTGGAGGAATAAATGTGAATTAAAAATTCACATGCTTGGAAGAATATAGTGGATAAGAGAGGGTCTCCAAAAAGGTGGGAGTTTGTCACATGTGACTTGATGTGACAAGTTAAAAATTCTAGAAGATGCATGGGAAAAGGGGATTCTAGGAGGAATAAAATGTGAATTAAAAATTCACATGGGGAAGAGGGGAACCTAGGGTGAATAAAAAAGAATTAAAAATTCCTTGGGGGATGGGGAGAGTTGACCAAGGTACTGATTAGACTTAACTAATCAGTAATTAGAGGATAATTAGGGGTTAATGAGGATTAGAAGCCAACTTGCAAAAGTTGGAGGATGTGGCATATTCTAATCAAGGATTAGGATGTGTCACATCTCTAATGAAGAGATTAGGAGATGGATTAGATGAAAATGACATGTGAGGGATTAAATAAATGTATTATTTATTTAATTCATTTGATAAAAAGAGGATTAAGGAGGGTAAGGTATTTAATTGTTAATTAAATACCTTAGAGATTTGGTAGAATTAAGGGTATTAATTAAATAATAGTAATATTACTTAATTAACTCGGATAAGAGGATGTTTAGATGAAAAGTGATAAATTTGGATAAATTAGTTGTCCAAATTTGGATGTCTACATTTTTCCCCTATTTGAGATGGTGTTATGAAGTAGCATCATTTCAAAGAATATTAAAATATAGAACCCAAAATAAGATGGTTAGATTGGGAAAGATGCCCCGGTCATCAAAGGGATGACTAGGAAGAAAGATGATGGGGGTGAAGGTGAAGAGTAGGGTTTGAGGATGCCCCCTTGAGAGGACATGCGGGTTCAAGAGAACATGGATGTGCTCTCAAAATGGATGAAATGATGCAAGAGTATATGAGGAAGATGAGGCAAAGTGATGGGTAAGAGAGTATGATAAGTGATAGGAGATGGATGAAGCACAAATGGATTTAAGGATAAAAGGTGATGTGGCCCTAGGCAAGGTACAATCCAAAAGCGGTTGATGATGGATGGAGTGTTGTCAATGAGGGAATGAGAGATCCTGAAACAAAATGAGGATAGGGAAGGATACATCCCAAAACACCACTAAAGGATAGGGAAGAAGACATCCCAATGATGATGATGAAAGTGTTGTTGATGAGGGAAGGATACATTCCAAAACAACACCAAAGGGATAAGGAAGGATACAAATAGATGAGGATGAGGATGATGGGGTCAAGGCTTGTAACAAGATTGGGGACAAGACCAAGGATTTGATTAGATGAGTTGTGCGAGATATGAGTTGATGAGGATAGGATTGAGATGTGAGATGGATGAAAGGTATAAAGATGATGGGGGCATGCTGTTGATGATAAGAGATTGGATGGATAGAGGAGGGAGAGTGATGAAAGATGAAGGGATGGGGGGGGATTTTGATAGATGAGAGGATGGGAGGTACATGCAAGATGATGGAATGGAAAATGAAATGCAATCCTAATGCAATTTTCCATCTTTAAGAGCACTGATTTTTGCTATAGCATAAGACACGATACACCAAGGTATGAAGGACCAAGGAAGATTAGTGTCTAATGCATAAAAAAAACACAACAAACAAAGAGGCTATCCCAACACCCCAAAGTCATGATGACCTTGGTCGAGCCAGGTATTGGGATAACCAAAAGCACACAGAATGCCTCAACGTAACACAAGATCACAGGGAGCTTGGTGGGTACTAAACGAGACAACCAAGAAGAAAAAAATAAACAAAAAGATCGAGATATGCCCCTATGATTACCAGTCATAGCACACCATGATATGATGGACCAAGGTGACCATGACGAGGTGTGATAGGGAGCTCGAATGATATAGAAAAGCCAAAAGCATAAAAAATATCACAATCGAGGTCAAATTTCTTTTGCCATAGGATCAAAAAGGGATGGATGGGGTTGATGAGGTCTGTTAGGAAGGATGCATCCTGTTGAGACCAAAGATGATGGATACTAAAGTAAAAGATCATTAGGATGCGGGATGCTCAAAATTGATTGGATCTCATGATACAAGTGGATCTTGTTTGTGAAGAACCAACCAGATAAGGGCATAGTTTGATGAAACGACACAAGGGAGGCAAGACATGAGATAAAAGACTGACACATCCTACAGACCTAGGGGCTCGTGGGCTAATCAGAGATTAGCCTTGCCTACGTGAAAGCACAGAGCCCTCGTAGTTCGATAAAATACTGATGATTGACCATGGATAAAAGCGGAAGAGGAAAATGGAAACCGATGATGGATGATAGGAGTGGATGGACAAAAGAGCCCCGGGGGAAGATCAAATGATCGACCTTGCCTATGTGAAAGCGTAGGGGAAACATAGTTCGACCAATGACAAATGATGGATAAAGAATGATGAGATGATAGGATAAGTGGATAAAAAGATGGGACCGATACGACGAGATAGGATGATGGAAATTACAAAGCTCAGGTAAGGGATAGTTATCCAAATCATTAAAATGACTTGGGAGGATGATATGATAGATAGATGAGTGATGAAAAGTGATAGGGGATTGGAAAGATGTGCAAGAGAAGTAGGAGTGTTGATGATTAGATAGATGGAATTGGATTGCATTGGGAGAAGCCTATAGGCAGATACCAATGAAAAGGGATTATGAGATGGGATGAAGAGAGAGACAAGTGAATAGGGAGATAGGGATGGGGGATGAAAGGGATGGGGAATAGAGATAGGGATGGATAGGAAGATAAGGAGGTGGATCGATGCTAGGATGGATAGACAAGGATGGGGAGATGGAGGGGATAACACGATGGATGAATGATGTCTCTAAGGACTTATGTCACAAAGGAAGTAAATTCCCCCACTCTAGGTATGTCATGTATAATGAAGTAGGAGGAATGAATGATAAAAGGATGGATGAACAAGGGAGTGAGATGGATATGGATAGGAGGTATGAAGAAGGAGATTCATGATAGCGAGGAAGCTAGATGGTGAGGATAAGGAAGAGGATAGTGGATAGGGGAGGGGAATGTATGCCAAGAGGTGTCCAAAGCATGTCTATATGTTTTCCCCTAGCTATATCAAGATCACAAGGAGGATGGAGGGATCAAGGTGAAGGATGAGTAAGATAGGTGGGATGAAGGAGGTGGGTGAAAGGGATGGAGGTGCCCCCAAGTGCAGAAGTAAAATGGATAGGGGATTTACGCATGACACCTGTTTGCCAGGTTTTCATCATGGTACTTATCCAAGGCGCTTGTTTTCCAAGTTTTCACCATTGGATGAAGGATTTCTCTTTACTATTTTATTTTATTTTATTGACCATTTTTTTTTCTTTTTCTAATTTTTTTATTGTTTTTTATTTATTTATTTTGGATAGTATGCGGGTGGAGATGGATAAGTATAGGGAGGGATGTGGAAGACATGTGATAAGGGTATGGATGAAGGACTCAAGCATCAAATTCCATACGAAGTATTAATGGCCCATATTTGAAGCGACTATTGGATGTTGGTACAACCTTAGTTATGACAATGGAGGAATTATGCAAGGGCAGGTATTAAAGGGATTTGTTGGGGGAGGTATGTGGAATAATGGATGGGATGTTGGAAAGTGTATGGATGGAATGATGGAGTAAACATATGATGGGGAGGCATGTTCAGGACCAACATTGGCACATGTGGTGGGGGTGTGAAAGGATAGGAGGATTAATGGTTGGATGATGTGGGGCTAATAGAGGGTGTAATGGAGGATGTGGAGATAATGGAGGAGAGGTGATAGAAAATTTTGGGACATAAGGACCCAAAATGGATTTAGGAGGATTTGCATGATTAGCTTTTGGAGTAGCAACTTTGGATGTTGTTATAGAGGCTTCATTTGAAGGCATTGCATCTATTTTCTTTGGGATCCGCATGGTTTTTATTTTTGTTGTGGTGGGCCTTTGCGGCCTATGAATTTGATTTGGATTTTGGATTTGATTTTTATTTTCTTCAACATGTATTTTAGTGGGGACATGAGGAGTTTTTGATTCATGTGGATGTTTAGATTTATGCATTTGTACTTTGGAATCCAAAGTGCTTTTAGTAGTAATGGGATGGGTGCAAGCAGATGGATGATGTGGAGGGAATATGAATGGAGGGATGGAGGTAGGATTTTGAGGATGATATGTGAATGGATGATGTATAGGTACGTGCCTTTGTTAATACTGATTAGGGAACATGAGAGTGGGATAGTTATGATGGGGACATGGATAGGTGATGGATGGATAATAGGACAAGATGGAGGAGGTGATTTCGGGATGTAAGGGCCCAAAATGGATTTAGGACCCAGAGTATATGTGATGGGGGACAGGGGAACATAAGGACCCAGGAAATGGATGGTTTTTTTGAAGCGATATGATGGAGGAGGGGGGATGGCAACAAATGATCTAGTGGAGTTAAGGGAGGAGCCTCTTATCTTTTTAGAAGAGGATCGAGGAAGATGTGTGGAGGTTGTACCAACACTCTTGGATTGGGAGTTGTGAGTAGTACATCCAAGACCTTGCGTATACAAATGTTCTTTAGCTTAGATGGGCTATATAATACCTTGCTCATGAAGGCCTAAACCTTTTCCTTGATAGTTCATTCTCTTGAGCATTCGATCTAGGACAAGATTTTGGTTATTCTAGAAGAATGATGCGAGTCCATTATTAGGCGGAAGAGGAGGGTTGGTGTATATGTTTTGTTTTTATTCTGCGAGGAGACCAATGAAGGAATGAGAGGGGACCAAGGGGATATGATAGGATCATGATTCATGGCAGCAGGTGATAAGGGCTCGTGCGATGGAGTGATTGGATAGAGAGTGTCAAGGGGATCATGGGTTAGAAAGGATGAAGGACTATGAGCTTGAGATAGACTGGATGGGATTGTGGGATCTTGATGTGGAGGAGGGGATATGGTGGTATGCTTTGAATCAAACTCTTGGCATGAATCATCTTGTGTGGGTGACATGATAACAAAGTGTTGGAGGGACTCTTCAAGTGGGGGAGATGAAAGTATGGAGGATTCATGAGGTTAATGGAAATGGGTTTCAGTGTTACTGGGAGTGGGAGGAGTGGATTGGACTTGGGTGTCTTTGATGGAGTGGGTGGATCTAGGAGTAGAGGGAGTGGATTGGACTTGGGTGTCTTCAATGGATTCAATGGCTCTCAGAGTAGGAGATGGGGGTTCAATGGATTCAGTGGGTTTGATGGTTTGAGTGGTGCTAGGGGTGGTAGCATCAATGATAGGTGTGGGATGGAATGGTTCCACAATTTCAAGTGGTCGAGTTGGGGATGTCTTCTTTGTCATAAGTCCTTGGAGAACTTCTGGAGTGAGGAAATTGCATACTAGAGGCTGAGATGGCGTGATAGGAATAAATGAAGAATTAGGGATGGGTGGAGGACTAGCATTATGGATTGGTGAGCTAAGGTTAGATGGAGGAATGGGATTGGATATAGGACTAGGAGTAGATGGAGGATTAGGAGTAGATGGAGGATTAGTATTGGATGGGGGGTTAAGGTAGGGATATTGGAATGGTGAATTAGGATATGAGGACGTGGATGGTAGATTAAGAAAAGAGGATGCGGCTGGTGGATTGTAGGAATAATATTGAGATGGCAGGTTAGGATAGGAAGATTGAGATGGTGGATTAAGATAGGAAGATGTGGAAGGTGGATTATGATAGGGAGATGTGGATGTTGGATTAGGGTAAGTTGATGGGGGTGTAGGATTAAGATAAAAAGGTGTGGATGTAAGATTAGAATAGGTTGATTGGTATGGAGGATTAGGATAATGGGACATGGATGAGGGAGTGTAAGAGGAGTATTGGGTTGGTAGATTAGGATAAGAGGATGTAGGTGTTGGATAAGGGGACTATGTAGATGAAGGATATGACGAATATATAGATGGGGAAGATACTGGACATCCCTTGTCAAAGGTAGCATAAGGAGCATGATTAGGCATGGGTGAAGACATAACGAGATAGCTTGAAGGGGTGATTGGATTTTGGGAAGCGGGTGGAGAAAGTTTACTAGCAATGATAGTGTCAATGGGATCTATGTCATATACCTCTTGATCGACAAGACCTTCATTATTGTAATCGATGTAATTAGGGTTTCCCTTGACTACTATTGATGGAGGATAAGGGTTCATGATGATGAAAGAAAAAATAGGAAGGATCAAATATTTCAGATGGAAACAGACTAAAGCTCAAGTAAGGATTTAGGTCAAGCTCAGATCAGGATTGGATTAAAGATCAAATTATGATGATTGGATGATGCAATGGGATTGATTCTGATTTGATTATGAAAGGATGACTACAACACCGAATCTACCTCGAGATGGAAGTAGATTGATTGGGTCGAAGTTGATCGGATAGGGATGTGACTGGATTGGATTGGATAAGATCGATCGATGATTGATAATATCGATTGATGGATTAGATAGGATGATGAAAGGGACTATAAACCCCATTCTGAGATTACCCTAGGTGGCTTAGGATACTGATGGATCAGATTAAAAGATAAATGGATGATTGCAACACCGAATCCACCTTGAGATTGAAGGTGAATTGATTGGGCCGGCGATGATGATTAACTTAGGAAGGATGACAATCCTATGTAGATGTTGATGATGATGATCAATTCAGACACTTAGGTCAATTCAGATAATAACCTGAAACAAAGTTCAAGGGATTTGGATGGGGAAACGATAAGGGATGTGTAACTTAGAGATGCTTGAGGATGATGTATCGATACAATTCGGATGATGAATGAATGAGCTCAATAGAATGTGGATGGACCAAAGCTCAGATTGGGATTAGATTAAAGCTCAAATTAGGATTGGATTGAAGGATATGATAGGATTGGTTCCGTCAGCTGGATTTGGGAACTGGATCTATTTATAGTCTGTTTGCCAAATTTTTGCTACAGAGGGGAAAATTTTCCCTTCTGGGGCAGATTTTCCCTCACAAAGGGGTGAATTTTCCCTACTGCAAGGCAGATTCGTCCCACTGTAGGGAAAATTCACCCCATTGCTTTTGGACTTTCTAAGCGGGTAAACAGGCTGTTAGAATGAAGAGATGGGTGATTGGAACAGGGTGTTAGGTAATCGGATTGAGGAAATAGATGATCAAATTGGGAAAATGAATGATAGGAGTGGATGAATAAGCACTCAAAACTGATAAACGATTGCTTAGAATGGACGAAGGACTCTCAAGTCGCGGAAACGAAAGCTCGAAACAAGTAAACAATTGATTAGAAAGGATGGACAACTCTTCAAATGAGGAGATGGATACTTGGAATGGATGAAAGATTACTCAAAACGAGTGAATGGAGGATTGAAAGGGATGAAAGACTACTTGGTCAAATAGATGTTTGGAATGGCTAAACGAAGGTTTGGAATGGCTAAACGGAGGTTTGGAATGACTAAACAGAGGATTAGAATGATTAAACGGAGGTTTGGAATGATTAAACGAAGGTTTCAAAGGTTTAGAATGACAAAACGGAGGTTTGGAATGATTAAACAGAGGTTTGGAATGATTAAACGGAGGTTTGGAATGATTAAACGATGGTTTAGAGGCTAAATGGAGCTAAACAGGGCAATTTTGACTATTTAGGAGGGAAAATTCGCCCCACTATAGTAAACAAGAGGGACAATTTCCCCACTACAACAAACAGAAGGGAAAATTTGCCCCACTATAGCAAACAGGGACTTGGCTTAGATGAAAATGACTATGGAAAGGACTTAAAATGACAACAATAAGGCCAACTTGTCAAAAAATTTACTGGTTTCTCACAAGAAAGCACTTTCAAACAAGCACGATCCTACGATTAGTATTAAGGGTATGGCCAACAAAGGTCTTAATCTAGGATGCACAAGGTGTCTAGGGAGTCCTCGATATACTCTTGGTATGTGAGGCACAACCATGAACACCAGCTCATCACAAGTGTGAGTCGGGAACCCCAACGAGATACTAAAGGGATCAAACCAACTCTTCACGTCTATCTAGGTATCACCCTAGCTTCGACGCTCGACCAATTACGATGCAACTAGATTGAGGTACAAATTTTTCTCTCCCCCCTTTTTATACCTCATCGGTATGCATGGTTGGAATCGTCCCTTGGGGTGATGAAATCCCCAAGCAGGTTCCACTAAAAAGAAGGCACTAATCATTTCCAACTGCTCCCCAAGCTCACACGAAGTGCAAGGGGAAAGTGAAAAAAAACTAATGCCCCCTTGGGTGACACAAAAAGATAGACACAACAAGCAATGAATATTACTTCCCCTAATTAAACTATGTTCTTAGATTAACGGAAACAAGGATAGCTTTTAAAATATGAGCAAATAGATAGCCCTGAAGTAAATGTTAGTTGTTTTATCCTTCGTTCTTCATCAATTACACAAGAATATGCTGCAAAATGTTAGCAAAAACACAAATATCCTTGCAAAAAACAATGTTAGGGGGTTAGGATATAAAAACAACAAAAAATGGGAGCAAAAACGAAGCTAAAATGGTCATTTTACCTCTCAAAATGTGTTGTTTTGGGGCGTATTCGCCCCTCTGCAGTAACAAGAGGGAAAATTCGCCCCACTACAGTAACTAGGAGGGAAAATTCACCCCTCTAAAGTGACCAGGAGGGCATAGTCACCCCTCTACAACAAATTTGTTAGAAAAAAAATATGGAAGAGGGCGTATCTGGCCCTCTACAACAAACTTGTTAGAAACAAAATATGGAAGAGGGCGTATTTGCCCCGCTGCAGCAAACTTTGTTAGAAATAGAATATGGAAGAGGGCGTATCCGCCCCGCTGCAGCAAACTTGTTAGAAACAAGATATGGAAAAGGGGAAAGTGAAGAAAAACTAATGCCCCCTTTGGGTAACACAAAAAGAAAAACACAACAACCAATGAATATTACTTCCCCTAATTAAACTATGTTCCTAGATTAACAAAAAAAACAAGGATAGCTTTGGAAATCTATGTAAACAGAAGGTCCTGCAAGTAAACGTTAATTGTTTTATCCTTCATTTTTTGCCAATTAAACAAGAATATGCTACAAAATGTTAGCAAAAACACCAATATCCTTGCAACAAACAATGTTAGGGGGTTAGAATAAAAAAATAGCAAAAAATTGGAGCAAAAACTAAGCTAAAACAGTTGTTTTACCTCTCAAAATGTGTTGTTTTGGGGCGTATCCGCCCCTCTGCAGTAACCAGGAGGAAAAATTTGCCCCATTGCAGTAACTAGGAGGGAAAATTCTCCCCTCTGCAGTGACCAGGAGGGCGTAGTCACCCCTTTGCAGTGACCAGGAGGGCGTAGTCACCCCTCTACAACAAATTTGTTAAAAATAGAATATGGAAGAGGGCGTATCCACCCCGCTACAGTAAATTTGTTAGAAATAGGATATGGAATAGGGCGTAGTTTCCCTTCTATAGTCAAATGGAGGGCGCAGTTGCACTTATGCAACAACAAGAGGGTGCAGCTGAACTTCTACAGCAACAAGAGGGCGCAGTTGAACTTCTGCAGCAGTAAAAGGGTACAGTTGAACTTCTGCAACAACAAGAGGGCTTAGTTGAACTTTTGCAGTAGTAGGAGGGCGCAATTGAACTTTTGTAGTGAACCAGAGGGCGTAGTCACCTTTTTGCAGTAAAATGTTAGCAAGAAAAATTCAAATCTATATCTATGTGTGTTATCAAACATAAGGTAAGTAAGCTCTTTAAAAATCCCAATCTTTGATAAGCAATACATCATCATTATTCATCATCATATCTAATAAAGTCTTAGCAGATCATGGACTTGTTGGATCCTCTTTTCATCATCTCATTTCTTCTTTCTTCTCTCCTCGCTAGTAATGTATCATGATGGTCAACCAAACATCACCAATGCATCCATCTTGCATCCACAAACCATTAGCATACATACATCTCATAATCATAGCATATCACATCATCCATCTCACGTGCATTGCATCATCATTTAAGATGTTTAGGATAATATAGATTTGTTATTCTAAGCATCTTAGGTCATCTCATTTGCATCATCATCATAATATAGATCTGTTAGTTTAAGAATCTCATTACATAACCATCCATACATCCATCTTGAACCTCTTTGTCGTAAGATCGACCCTCAAATCAAACTTTTCGCTCGATCTCTCGAGGGGGTAGTATACCAGCATAATTCTTCTTGCTGGGGAAGCAGTGGGGCATCCAAAAAAATTACATTGTTTTTGAATTTTGATCTCGCTTGTGTTATTCTTTGAACCAATGTAGCAAGTACATTGCTTCAAAGAGGGGCAAAATGTAGACACTCAAACTATCCTGATTGATATCATGCCCTCGATTTTGATTGACTAACACCAATTCTTCCTTAATTAGTTCTACACTAATCAATTAATTGAATAATCTTTATTTAATTAATTCATCAAAATTCCTCCTTTAATGAAATAAATCAACTTTATTTAATTAAATCCTAATGTTCTTCCTTTGATTAAATAAATAAATTTTATTTAATTAAATCCTAATGTTCTTCATTTAATTGAATAAATCATTTTATTTAATTAAATTACTAATCTTCCAATATCCTCTCATTTGATTTAAATAAATTCAAATATTTAAATTAAATGTCACAATCAAACTAATTTCATCTAAGTTAACTAATCATTAATTAACTCCTAACACTAATCCTCCATTCCTCTAGCTTTTGCAAGTTGCAGATGTAAAACAATTTATTTGATTTACTAATTACCCTATTTTCATTCAAATATGGCATATTCTTGGAATATTCCACTTATTTGAATTCTCCCTCCCAAAGGAATTTTGTCCTCCAACTTGGCATTAAAATCTCTTACATGTCCTCTCCTTGAGCCACCTTGGCATTAAAGCACTTACACCTCCTCTTACACAAGTCACCTCTTCAAATTCAAATTCCACCTACATGCATTTAAAATGCACATTGTTCAAAATGTGCTCCACTCTCCTTCATTAGCATGTTGACAAGTAGCACAATGCCATTGGTTCAAATTTTAATCCCACATCCTCCCCATTCTTCAATCTTCAATCCTTCTTCATTATAAATAGAGGCCTTCTCTATTGATTTAAGGGAGGCTAGTTTATGCAAGGTTATTATCCACAATATCATCCACAAGTTAGGCATATAATTCATCATTCATAGCTAGTTTATTGGAAGTTTGCATCAAAAGTCACACATCCATCATCAAGCTTATCAAGGGATTGCGAAAGGGCTCCTTTCCACTTCAAAGAAGCACCAATCCCCCTATGGGATGTTGGTTTGGGCATTAGAATAGTGTTTTTATTGTGATTTACTGTGTATTTTTCTTTGTTTTCATTAGTCATATGTTCAAAGAATCTCATAGGGAATGCTTAGTTTCTACTTTTTTATTGACTAATGATTGCTTGTTCGTTCATGTTTGAGTAGGTCTAAGCGAAGCATTCACAGTAAGTTTTCCAATTCAATGGTTATATGTTCACTGCATCTAATTGTTTCATGATTTTCTAATTGGTTAGCTCAAGAGTTTGTGTTTTACATTAGACATGTACCCATATTTAAGAACTCAGTAAAAACTATTAATTGATGCAAAAGATATTTCTCAATTTTTTCCCTGTGCATGCAATTTGACACTCAGTGCTTAGGTGCTAGAGACAAAAATATTTTAGCAGATCTTGAAGAAACTATTGCAAGAAAAAAGGACATATAGCACAATTGAATGTATGTCTATTTTCAAGAATAAAAAACTATCCAAAATGAACACAACATCTTAGAAAAGAAGTACAACAACCAATAATAAAACTCTACAACATCATTCCTAAACTCTACCAAAAAAACTCTCTTAGAAAAAAAAGAGAAAAAAAACCAAAAATCCCACAGTTGTATCTACGAAATAGTTGTTACAAAACAAAATTCTAAAAATCGTTAGGCTCCCAAGAATAGACGATTAGTGGGAGACACATCAATAAAGGAACTTGATGAAGAACAATTCCAAGTTTGATTGTAAAATCCAAGAACAATGTTGGAGTTTGTGTGTATAGGATATTGAATTCTCAAGAATTTACACCATCTTTCTCAATCTTGGGTATGTCTTTGCCTTCCAATTCTTGATATGTAGGTTCAATCTTGATAATAAAACCCAATAAAAATTATTAGCTATATGCCCCAGATAAAAGAATATTATTAGGTCATGGTTTACTTATACTTCAAGATAGTTGTGAAATAATTCCACATCTCTCTGCTTAGACATATTGAATGTATTTTGGGATTGACTCAAGGCTATACCTCCAACATCTAAAATATACTAGAGCACTTTAATGTTATATATCTTAATATAGAATAATTTTGTTAGGTTGTTACTCAAAGATAGCCATCATTAGTGCACATTAAAACAAAAAAACTCTAAAAAATTATCTTGCTTGTAATATAAGTTGCCCCAGAATAGGACTAAATGCCCTAAAAAAAGGTTTTCAAAGGAAATTGGTTTAGTTATCACAAATATAGGAATTTGTATTCTCTTGTGATGTAGCCATGATCCTTTTGGTTTTGGTATTTCTATGGTCATAAGATTTTCTTTATTTTCTATTGTATAACTATAGAAATCTATTTTTTGTTATTAAAGCAATCTCTCCAAGGTGCACAATGTAATTTGATTCTAAATTTTTGGAAGTATTGTTGCAGCCTCTACTAATGTCAAATTTAAACATTATAGAATCATAAATAGACAAATGTTTCAATTACTGTTGAAACATTTTTGGAAGTATTGTTGTAAATACAATGGTTATAATGAGATTTTTTGCACATTTTTGTCCATGTTTAACAAAGTCACAATGGAAAATAGAGAACTCCTTAATAAAAACACCTTCAAATTTCTAGGTAGCTATATAATTCTATCAACATATCCCTTGCACCTCCTCCAGGTGCAAGTGCTAGTAATATGTTTATATAAAAGCGACGGGGACACAACCTTGGGCGAAAGGTAGTTGGTTTCATGCAACAAGAATCTTTGTAATCTAAATGCCAAATTTAACACAAAAATTGAATTAGCTTGAAATTTAAGGTGAATAAAAGGTAAAATCATATGGGGAAAATTTTCATAAAGAGAGGGTTTCAACAAGTTTCTTAGCAATAAATTTGACACAACGATTTCTTGAGACATTTGAACCATTAAGTGATCTAGCCTCATTGAGAATACTTTGGGTGTGCCTTCTACACACCATCTCCCAAATTGGAAGAACTAGGGAAAAAAATAAGGCAAGAGACTAGGGTAAGAGATAACCCACCAACACAAACAACCTTAATAGCCAGGTTCAATTTCACCAATTCTCAACACCTCAACCACAATTTATATAATTCCCATAAAAAATTAATAAAGGCTGAAATCCACACATTGATTTTAAAAGAAAGAAGAATTAAAAGTGCCCTAAATTCCTAAGAATTCATTTGGCTGGCCATACAAACACCAATATTTCAAATGGAGGTGATGAAAAACCTAGGAGAATAATTGGAAATACAATAAAATATGAATATGAATGCTCAAAAATATTACAAATCATAATAACAAGGGCACTCTAATCACCAAGAACACCACAATACATGAATAATTTTGAGCAATCATCAAATGAAACAAAAATTTAAACCAAATGCCTATAAATCCTCACCACCAAAAACCATAAATGCACTATAGATGATAGGGTGACATAAATTTACTTGATCTATGGAAAAATGACATCCCCACAACCTTACGAGAAAATCACCCCTACAAAACCTTACAAAAGTGATACTGCATGACCAAATCCAAATCAGAGTCCAATGCACACAAAGAAAGCTTGTGAAAAAAGGGGGGTGATCTGGAAAACCCTTAAATCTTCGTACTCCCATCAAAGCTTAGAATCTGAACACAACCATGACTCAAAACCAAAGCAAGCACTTTCCCAAGAGGAAATTCTAATCTAAAGACCACCAACCTAAGACAACAAAAGGAAAGAAAGCCAAACAAATGGAGGGGGTCCTCATTTTATGGGGCAAGTGTGAGAGGCATAACATTAATATTATTCAAATAGATGAATATACTACTAGGTATTAGCGGTCGAGAGGATAATTTTATTAATATTTTATTCTTCAGAATTGGGGTAAGAAAGTCAAGACACTACTGTATTCAGGTCCATTTTCCAACGAATGTTTGTTGAAATTTTGACAAACTATTGTTGGAACACCAACAAACCATTGCAATAATTTTCGTTGAAACATTTTCATCACTTTTCCAACGAACCTTGAAACATCGAACTCACAAGGTGACTTCATCGGTAGTTGCCATGGTAATGGTGATAGGGTTTTGGTCGAACTTTTGACGAACCATGTGTCGATCTAATGACAGACATTAGGTAGAAAACAAGCAGGACAAATCAGCCAAAACGTCGGAACACCACCAGAAAATCGTCGAAATAGTGACGAAAGGGGCATGTCATAACGTTGGAAATTTCATCGCAGGTACAACAATTTCGTTAGTCATTTTTGAGGTTTTTTCGGAAGTGTTCGTCGAAATTTCGACGAAACTATGCAATTTTTTTTTTTTTAAAGTATTCCATTTGCAAACATTCTAGTCTAGAAAAATGTATTTGGCTGGTGTAAAGCCAAATTTGACAACCTTTTCCAACATCCTCCCTACCTATGCCAAAAGGGGAGCTTTGTAATAGGGTATAGACATCCATCAAAACATAAAGGATAGAGGATTTTCATCAGTTGTAGTTGCAACTGCCCTGTTAGACATGTATGCAAAATGTCAAAGCATAGACAAGGCACATGAATTGTTTGAAATAATGCCTCAAAGAAATGTCGTCTCATGGACTACAATGATTGCAAGATATGCACAAAATAGATTTGTTCAAAAGGCTTTAGAAATTTTAAAGCAAATGTAATTGGCTGGTGTAAAGCCAAATTCAACAACCTTTGTGAGCATCCTCCCTTCCTCTGCCAAAAGGGGAGCTTTGGAACAGGGTATGGACATCCATCATAACATAATGGAAGGGAGATTTTAGTCAAATATTATAGTTGGAAATGCTCTAGTGGTAGATGTTGCTAGATGTTGCTCCTTTGGCTGTCTATGGTGTTGTTTTCGACAACTACTGTGTGTATGATTGAGAAACAGTGTTCTATAGAAGGGAAAACAACTAGAATCTCATGAAGAGTGCAATAAGCTTCATTTTAATGCTTATAGAGGTAAGAAAGAGAAGTGTAGTGAGGTCCTAAATCTTCATGAGAAGATGTTAAGTTGAAACACAAGAATCATCCTCCTCGAAGAAAACTAATGTTGATCAAGTTACTCCATGGTCAAACACTTTATCATCTCATCACATGGATAACTAGAGACAAAGATGTTCTAGATTCTGTCTAATATTTGTCTTGTGGTACAAGGCAAGATCACAGTTGTGCAATCAATTGAGGGATTCATCCTCTGTCGTGCATTGAATTTCTATAGCTTTTGAGGATGAAGTCCTCTATTTTGGGGATTTGTGATCTATAAAAGGATTCGTTTTTGTTCTCCATGGCATGTTTGAAGAGATATTTGAATAGGAGATAGGCTTCTAGACACTAAAGTGTGCATTAGATGATATAGGACATTGATGTGCAAGCTTTGGCAAAAGAGAGAAGCTTCAGAAAAGGATTTATTTTGGTCTTTGTGGTGATTTCATTGGTTGTAATAGGTAATGGAAGTGAATTCATTGCAGCAATTTGAAAAATATTATGGTAAAAAAATAAATCACAAGCTTATAAAAAGTTGTTAATTTTCTTTGTGTGAGATTGGTGTTACATGCCATCTTGATTTTGGATGATTATTCATTTGATGGTTTTCTTTAATCTTTTCAGCTTCCTAAAGCATTGTAATGCTTTATATGGTCATTGTAAGCTTGAATTTCCCATGAAAGGAGAGCATTTTAAAGGAATTTAGAGTGGCAATTTGCAAGCTTCCTAAGTTCCTAGTGATGGTTCAAGTTTTTTAGTAGGGTTGTGGGGTTTTGAGAAATTTGAGAGGTCATAGAGGATAGACTATAGTTGGTTTGTATTTTCAATGCACGCCTTAGAGGCTTAGAATAGTTACAAGTTCCATTTGAAGGATTCTAAGTGATTAAGTGCTCACATTTGCTAGATTTTTTACCTACAAGTGGGTTTCTCTAGAATATATTGGTGTTTCTCTTTAATGGCATCGTTTCTCTATTTTCCTACATCTCCTTTTTTTTTCTTGCTAAAATAAAAAAAATCTTATGGTTCTCTCAAGTTAAAGTTTGTTTGTTGATGAATATCATATGGAATATCCATTGTACTTTACAAATCACAAAAATTCTTAAATTATCTTGGAATACTTTTCCAATCTCAATATCTTATTTCTTTCCAATCTATCACCATAGACTTTATTAGTGGACTACCCATAATTACTTTTTTAATAATGATTTATTTTTGTTGTTGTATGTCATCTTTCTAAGATGTCTATTTTATTCCATGAAACAAAACTATTGATGCGTCTGAAACTATGTTTTTTTTCCAGCATATATGATGTTACTTTGGCTTAAAAATCACAATCGTTTCTAATTGTGTCTCCTAATTTCTTTCAATTTTGGAAAAAAATGTAGAAGCCTCTAGGCTGTCAGTTGAGATTTTTTATATTCTTTCATTGGAAAAATAATGGTCAAACTGAAGTAGTTAATCTCTTCCCGTTTCATCCTCTTCTCATCTATCATCAATTAAATAAGCATTGAGACACATATCTCCATACATTCAAACTACCTAGATTGGAGCTATCCATGTATCTATAGGAAATTCTCCATTTGAGGTCTGCTATGTGTATGAACACCTTTCTCTCTATGAGATTCTAGTAGGGTTCATCTCGTGAACAAATGGACCAAGATAAGACACTTTTTCTAGTTGAGGTCTGCTATGGGTATGAACACTGGTGCAGGAGCACCCATAGATCACCATAGATTGTTTAGAAAGTCTATCTAGGACAATCTTGTCTAGGACAACTAAGCAAGCAATCAAATTTGTTTCATTTGGATGTAAGCCTTAATGGAATTTTTGGTTGGGTTTTGATCAGATGAAGGTCATGTTGACCATAGAATAGGTATCATTAGGTTCTAGCTCAAAATAAGGTTTTGGACTTTTAGGAATTCTTGCAAAATATTTGCAAATTTTGCTCAATTGAAGCCACAAACAGCCAAGAAGAGCCCAAGGAAGAGGATAACTATTTTAGGTGACCTATTTATGGAAGGCCTCGGCATTGGAGCAGGGTTGGAAAAACTTGTATTGTCTTGAAGTTTTGTGAAATCAAGGAAAATAGTTGTGTTTGTGTGCTAATTTTCTGATTTTTGCTTGAAGTGCTGCTTTAATGGATTGAACAGGGCACTGTAATTAGTGTAGGATGTAGTGTAGCTATCCTTCAAGCTTTGTGTGGCATTTAGATAGTTTTCTAATTCGTTTTCAGCATTATTTGTAAATAGTTTTGTTTCTACACTGTTGTTGGTCTAAACCAAACAGTTTTGTGAAAATGGAGTGTTAGTTCACTTTCCCACCATACAAATTGTACGGCCCTTTGGGAACAGTGACTAGACTCCATGGTTGTAAATATTGTAGGGTTTAGGTTCTTTGAAAGTATAGGAGCTGTTGGGAAAGTCTTGCCCTAGGCGAGCCAGGAAAGAGTCCGACTAGGGAAGACCTTAGTGCAGAGCACTTAAATCGCAGGGGTGTCAAATTTTTGAAAAATCACTGCTTGGAGAAGACAGATGAGTGTCTTTCCATGACATAGCATGGAGGAGGAAGCTCCATCAATTCATCTGATGTGAGGAAAAATTGACAGTTTGAAAGAAGCTAGGAAAGGGCTTAAAAGACCTAGTTTTGCCCATTTTCAGGTTAGGGTGTTGTACGGACAGCTGAGACCCAAGACCCCAAAAATCTTTGAGAGATGGGAAAATGAAGTAGGAATCCCAAGAAAAGATTGGGGTGTTCTTTGGAAATTTTTGAGAACTAACCTATTTTCTCGGAGAAGGAGGCCTAATTGGGGCTCCTAGGGCTAGAAGCCTTTTAAGACCTAAATGAGGGTTTGGTGGAAGCAACCAAGAAATAGAGTCAGATGGACCTTCAAGAACCACAGTAGGATGGATTGCAGTCATTAGAAATACCTCCACACCCCTGCAATGTTAAATTCAAGATTTTGGAGGATTATAGTCTTTAGGGTGGATTAAGGGCTAAGTGTAGAGTTGCAAGTTTGTACCAAGGTGGACTTGGTAGGAAGAATTATGTTGGTAGTTGGGGTTGGCAAGGAAAAACCAGGGCATCCTAAGTAAAGAAAGTTCCTATAGGTTGAAGTGGTGGAGAGAGACACCTTATAAGTCTTCCAACAAGACTTAGAGCATGAAACTATGATTGTTTCATCCAACCTCCCTATCAGATTGGTATCAGAGCAACAAAAGATTTGGGATAGAATATTATATGTCAGAGATTGAGTCTAGTGGTTCTACTGACATGGTGACAAATGCAGAATTGGCCAAGAAGGTCGAAGAACAGGAGGAAGACAATAGGCTATTGAGGGAAAGAATAGCTCAACTTGAGCAAGTAATGGATAATGTGCAAACCAAGACCAATGAGGTCAGTGTTAGGTTGGAAGGCAGGGTACCAAAGAAAGAAGAGGTTGCAAAGGAAGACAAGATCCCTGAACCTGACCCTGTTTTGCAAGAAGATCCTTTCTTGAAGGCATTGAAGGCTTTGAGGGGAAAAGCACTTGAAGGCATACCATTGTTTAGTGGGAAAATGGAAGCTGATATAGTCATGGATTGGATAGAGGGAATGGAAAACCATTTTGAATGTGATGGAGTCACTGAAGCACAGAAGGTGAAGGTGGAAAAGTCAAGATTAAGAGGTTCTGCCTTGACATGGTGGGCGTTCATTCAGACAGAGAGAGAAAAGGAAGGCAAGAAGCCTATTTCTACTTGGAAGGGAATGGTTGCCAAAGTGAGAGAAGCATACATGCCAAATGATTATGAAATTCAGTTGCAAAAGAAAAGACAGAGCTTGAGACAAAGAGACCAAGATGTAAATTCCTATACGGAGGAGTTCCAAAAACTTTGCATGAGGTCTAATGCATCTGAGGATGAAAATATTAAGGTGGCTAGATACCTTAACAGTTTGAAGTGGAACATTCAAGAGGAGATGACTCTTCTAAGTCCCAAAACAACGCACCAATGCTATCAGTTGGCTATAAAGATTGAAGAGAGGAGTAAGAGAAAACAAGACCAGGCTTCTAAGAGCAGAGGAAAAGGCAGAGATCAAAGAGGACATAGAGGTGGATACCAAGGTAGAGGGATTGAATAAAGAAGTCAGGGAGAGTCTAAGCTCACAGAGCATGGAAGTGAAACAACTTCTAGAGGAGGCTATGGAAGAGGCAGAGGACCTCAAGGAGGTTCAAATAGAGGAAGAGGAGTAGGAAGAAGTAACTCATACTTTGCTAGTATGAAGTGTTACAACTATGGTCAAGTAGGTCATCCAACTTATAGGTGCCCGGAGAAAGCATCTTCATAAAATACAAAAAAGAGAGTAGCATATGCTCAAGAAGACACTATGAGTGTTAAGTCACCAGAGGTTAGTCACATTGAGTCAGAAATGGGGGAGAACGTGATGTTTAGCAGGGTTCTAATCAGACAACTAGTCAAAGAAGAGCCAAAGAAAAGGAGAGCCTTATTCAGGGTAAGATGCAAAATCCTTGGAAAGGTGTGCAAGGTTATAGTGGATTCAGGTTCTGCTGACAACATCATCTCTGAGGAGGCAGTGAGGAAGTTAAAGTTGGAGAAAGTACCCCACACTAACCCTTACAAGGTGACATGGTTGAACAAAGGGCAGAGTGTTCTTGTAAATGAGCATACAACGGTGGAGTTCTCCATTGGAGGCTACAAGGACAAGTTGATTTGTAATGTGTTTCCCATGGATGCATGCCATCTACTATTGGGTAGACCATGGTGGTATGACAGAGGAGCCATCTATGATGGAAAGGAGAACAGTATCTCATTCAAGAAGGATGGAAAGACATTCAAACTGCAGTCAATGTCAGATGAGGAAGAAGGACAGTCAAAGACCCCTAGTGTCTTGTTAAGTAGTGGCAAGGAATTAATCAACACTCTACAACAAGGAGGGGAAGGATATGTGGTCATGGTGCAACCCAAGGAGGAAGATAAGACTAAGAAACCAGTCATACCAGGAGTAGTCCAGAAGTTACTTGAGAAGTTCAAGGACATAGTCAGTGATGGAACACCAGTAACCTTACCTCCAAAGAGAGCCATCAGTCATTAGGTTGACTTCATACCAGGGGCTTCATTTCCAAACAAGCAGCTTACAAGATTACACCAGATCAGAACCTAGAAGTAGCTAGACAAGTGTAGGAGTTGTTAGACCAAGGACTAATTAGGAAGAGCATCAGTCCGTGTGAATTACCAGTGGTCTTAGCAACCAAGAAAGGTGGTAAGTGGAGGTTATGCACTGATTCTATGGCTATAAATATAATTACAATAAGATATAGGTTCCCTATTCCTAGGATTGAGGATTTGATGGATTGTCTTGGAGGAGCTCAGTATTTCACCAAGTTGGATCTCAAGAGTGGATACCACCAGATTAGAATCAAAGATGGGGATGAATGGAAGACAACTTTTAAGACAACTGATGGGTTGTATGAGTGGAGAGTGATGCCATTTGCCTCTCAAATGCCCCTAGCACATTCATGAGGCTCATGAATGAAGTGCTTAAGGATTTCACAAGTATATTTGTGGTGGTATATCTAGATGATATACTCATCTTTAGCAAGACAACAGAAGAACATCTAAAGCATGTGGAGTTGGTTCTTAAAAGATTGCAGGAGGAGAGGTTAGCCATCAACCTAGAAAAGTGTGAATACTTCAAACAAGAGCTTGTGTATTTGGGGTTTGTAGTATCCCAAGGAACATTGAAGATGGACCCAAGCAAGGTGGAAGCTATCCTAAATTGGCCTATACCAACCACCGGGATAGAGGTAAGGAGTTTTCATGGGTTAGCTCAGTTTTATAGGAAGTTTATAAGGAACTTTAGTGGCATATGTGCACCAGTACTTGATACAATCAAAGGTGGCCTAAAAACTAAGTTCAAATGGACTCTTGAAGCTGAGAAGGGTTTTGAGAAACTGAAACAAGAAGTGGCAACTCAACCCATCCTTTTGTTACCTAGTTTTTATAAGTTATTCACTATTGAATGTGATGCCAGTGGAATTGCAGTAGGAGGAGTACTAAGCCAAGAAGGCAGGACTATAGCTTTCTTTAGTGAAAAGCTCAATGAAGCTAAATAGAAGTATTCTACCTATGACCTAGAACTGTATGCTCTAGTACAGTCACTTAGAAAGTGGAGGCATTATCTCCTACCTAAAGAGTTTGTAGTGTTTACTGATAACCAGGAACTTAGCTACATCAACACACAAGAGAAGTTGAGCAATAGACATTTGAAATGGATGGAATACCTCCAAGCCTTCACATTTACCATCAAGCACAAGAAGGGACAGTTGAACAAGGTGGCAGATGCATTAAGTAGGAGGTTGCTGACAGTGCAAGAGATAAAAATAAAGAGCATTGGGATAGATAGTTTCAAGGATCTCTATGGAGAAGATGAAGACTTCTCAGAGGCATATAAGGTATGTTATGATTTTGAGAATCACTTTCATAGTCAATTCTCAGAGTATACATTGCAGAGTGGAATTTTGTTCAAGGGAAATCAGTTATGTGTTCCAAAAGGTTCAATGAGAGAGAATCTTATCCAGGAGAAGCACAATGGTAGTCTTAGTGGTCATTTTGGTATCAACAAGACAATATAATTAGTACATAGGTTCTATTATTGGCCCAAGTTGCCAAGGGATGTCAGAAGGTATGTGGAGCAGTGTGTAGTTTGTATGAAAGCCAAGGGGGGAGCTAGCAATGCAGGTTTGTATCAACCCCTACCCATTCCCAATAGATCATGGGAATGTATTAGCATGGACTTTGTGGTAGGACTCCCTAAAACTAAGACAGGGTTTGATAGTGTCTATGTGGTGGTAGATAGGTTTAGCAAAATGAGTCATTTTATTCCTTGCAAGACCACCCATGATGCTAGCTATATTGCTCATCTTTTCTTCAAAGAGATTGTGAGGATCCATGGATTTCCATTGAGCATTGTCTCAGACAGGGATGTGAAGTTCATGAGTCATTTTTGGAAGACTCTATGGAGCAGATTAGGTACTAACTTGTCTTTTGGATCAGTTTACCATCCTCAGACAGATGGAAAAACTAAGGTGATCAATAGAGTGTTAGGTAACCTGCTAAGATGCCTCACCAAGGAGTATGGATAGACATGGGATTTGGTCATATCACAAGCTGAATATGCCTACAATGACAGTGTGAATTGGACCACAGGTAGAAGTCCTTTTGAAATAGTGTATGGAATGCACCCAAGAGGTGTGTGTGAACTTAGAGATTTAGGAGCTATGGAGTATAGGAGTGGCCATGCTGAGGATTTATCTCAGACCATGAAGGAGATTCAGGAGCAAGTGAAGAATACAATTGTAGAGGCTACTCACAAGCTGAAAGCTAAAGTGGATATGTCTAGGAAAGATCTACAATTTGTAGTAGGAGACTATGTCATGGTCCATCTCAACAAATCTAGGTTGCATAAAGGAACATCAACCAAGTTGCAGATGAAGAGAGTGGGACCATGTAAGGTGTTAGCCAAGTATGGAAAGAATGCTTACAAGGTGGAGCTACCTGCAGACTTAGGCATTTCACCAGTGTTTAATGTGGCTGATTTGATCAGGTATAAAGGACCAGTCACTGATTTGGATCAAAAAAGTGTGGATGTCTTGAAGGATGTGAGTAACATAGCCTTACCTCCTAAAGACAAGCTGCAAGTAGAGAGGATTTTGGAATCAAGGGTGAAGAAGTCTACCCAGCATAAGGAATACATGGAACATCTCATCAAATGGAAGGAAAAATCAAAATCTGAGGCTACATGGGTGGATGAAGCTCAGATCAAGAAGCAGGGTATTGATTTATCTCTGATCTCTTCCCACATTCCTTAGTGTTTGTGCAGAGGGGGGAGAATGGTGCAGGAGCACCCATAGATCACCATAGATTGTTTAGAAGGTATGTCTAGGACAATATTGTCTAGGACAAATAAGCAAGCAATCAAATTTGTTTCATTTGGATGTAAGCCTTAATGGAATTTTTGGTTGGGTTTTGATCAGATGAAGGTCATGTTGACCATAGAATAGGTATCATTAGGTTCTAGCTCAAAATAAGGTTTTGGACTTTTAGGAATTCTTGCAAAATATTTGCAAATTTTTCTCAATTGAAGCTACAAGCGGCCAAGAAGAGCCCAAGGAAGAGGATAAATATTTTAGGTGACCTATTTATGGAATGCCTCGGCATTGGAGCATGGTT